>MU224979.1:3120352-3137503 GCA_018584345.1 Thuja plicata | reverse complement strand
CTGTATTTTCCTTTTCCTCTGGATAGTCTTTTTGCCATGAGTGCTTCAAGTTCTTCAAGATCATCATCAGAAGTGTCACTATCACTGTCCACATGTTTCTTTCCTTTCTTAGATTTATTGAGAACCATCTATGATCTAAAATCATAATCAATCCCTTGTGGATTATAGTTATCATAATTTGACATTTCAAATGCAGTGAGTCTTCCTATCAGATTTTCCAGATTCAAATTATTGTTAGGAGTACACCTCAATTCTTGAATTGTAGAAACTCTAATAGCATATACAGGAAGTAAAGTTCTCAATACCTTTCTCATAATGGTGTTCTCATCAATAGTTCCATTAGCCCCTCTAATGGCATTTACAACTTCTTTTATTCTACCATAGTACTGAACGACATTTTCACCTTCTTGCATTTTCATCTCATCAAAATTACCTCTTAGCCTTTTTGATTTAGCCCTTATCACATTTGTGTCTCCACCATAGACAAGTGCAAGCTTGTACCACATCTCTTTTGCATTTATGCAATTATTTACATCATCAAACTCTGAGTAACTTAATGAGGAAGTGATCTCCAACATTGCTTGATTGTGTTCATGTTTTTCTCTAAGTTGCACAACTTAGAGAGGAGCAGTAGGTGGTACATAGACATGTTCAATAAGTCACTTAACATCTTCTCCAATACCAGCCAAATGTAGTTTCATCAAGCTCTTCCATGAAGGGAAGTTATCTTTGTTCAGCTTGGGAACCTCTTTCTTATACATCTTGATCTTTTCGCTCCAAGTACCTTCAAATTATTTTCAGGAAACCAAAGCTCTGACACCAATTGTTAGAATGAATTTAGAATAACTGAGAGGGGATGGGTGAATCAGTTATCCTTAGGTCTAGATGTAGTAAATAAAACTTTCTGTACTTCAGATCTACTTGGTAGCAGTAGCATAAATCAACAAATCATGCAGTTTACTGTCAATTGAAATTAGCTTGTAGTAATATAACAGTAAAGAAAATCATAATAATTCACACAAGTTGACACAAGTATTTAACATGGAAACCCAATATGGGTAAAACCACCAGTAACATGCTACCAAGTTTTCACTCTTCTGAAGTGATGCCCTGTGAGGAGCCAACCTTGTTAAAGGTTACAATAACACATTGTTAGGTGTGACCTAGTTAAAGGATTTAATCACCCTGTCAGGAGTGGCCTTGTTAGAGGAATTAGAATATTCCAATCTAAATGTCACCTTGTTAGAGGATTTATACAAATGACTGTTAAGTCAACCTTGTTAAAGGATTTAACTGATACAATGGTAAGAAAGTAATCAATGGTTTTTGATTTGATACATACAACTTACTTTGCAATTCAGATCCAATTATAGCTCTGATGTTAACTTACTGGATATCCTACATTGTCATTTCAATCTTCTGATCTGCTTGGCAATCTGTCAAGTAATAACACATGCAATACTCTACTTCTACCTTTTGCCTTCTCTGCTAGATCATGCTAAATAGTAAATTAACTATGCAAACCTTTTTGCATACACTTGCATTCATCCACTTGCACACACAATGAATAACCCCTGAGGTTATCATATACCTCTCTATTTAGGTTAGATAAATCTGTTTTCCACTTAAACAAGATCGTAGATCTTAGGTTAGGCAGATCCAACGGATCATTCCATATTTTGCATTACATTTACTTCTCCAAAGTAGTCTCTAAATAAATCTTGAAACCATGCATTAATTACGGTTACCCATACATTAAATGACATGGATCAATCTTTAATTAACATTACATATCCCAATAAAATCAACTAAGTCAGCCAGAGATCTCAAATCTCATCAATAATCAAACTTTTGTAAGTCAACCTTCATCACTATTTCCACTCGGCAATTTCAATGGTGCTCGACATTGAGCAACTTTTTACTCATCACAAGAAACTTTACTCGGCACAAGCAACTTTTCTTGTCAGAAGCAACTTTTCTCAGCACAAGCCAAACTTGCTCGACACAGAATAACCAGAAAAATTGTCTTTGAAAGATAAACAACAAATTACTTTGCCAGAGTGCCAACTGATCGGATATCCTTTGAATTGCCTTAACTCAACCATTCACTTGGTCTTCTTTTTAAATCTTCTTCATCAACAATAGATATGGTATTCAAATAGATAGCAATAGTATCACCAATAAAGGTTTGACATCAATGACAAAATAACAATTGCTTGCATTGTCACTTTCCAACAGTATCAAATTCTAAAATAGTAAAAATAATATATGTATTGTTGTTGAAAACCTCTCAGAGGTTCCAAAAGATGAGATCCTTAATATCCTCCCTGAACACTTTCAAGAAATATATTTAGTACTGATAGAACCAACACAACCAGTTAATTTGGGCACAACCAAATTTCCTCAATTTGTTCATCTAGTGCAATCATTGTATGAAGAAGAAAAGACACAGTTTACTGAGTTCCTCAAAGAGAAAAATATCAACTTTTCATGGTCATACACTAATATGCCTAGACTAGATCCTGAGTTAATAATGCATCACCTATCTATAGCTCTTGAAATTAAATTTATCAAATAGGAACTAAGAAAGATGCACCCACATGTGGCATTATCGATAAAAGAAGAGCTGGAAAAATTCTTAAAGGCTAGATGCATAAGGGTAATTTCTTATGTAGGATGGATTTCTAATGTAGTACCAGTTTCTAAAACATATAAGCCTATCAAAATTTGCATAGACTTTATGGACTTTAACAAATCTTGTCCTAAATATAACTTTCCACTGTCAAATATTGATATTATTATAGACCTCACAACAGGATATGAGATTTATTCACTCATGGATGGATTTTCAAGCTATAACCAAATAGAGATTTCTCCTGAAGACCAGGAAAAGAAAACATTTACATGTGCATGGGGAACATTTTGCTAGAACATAATTCCATTTGGGCTAAAGAATTATGGAGCTACGTATCAATGAGCTATGAAAAAAATCTTCCAAGAAATGATACACAAGAACATGGAGGACTATGTGGATGATACCTTATCCAAGTCAAAGATAAGAATGACTCACATTGAAGACTTGAGGAAGATACTAGATCAAATGGAACAATTTCAACTAAGGCTCAATCCAAAGAAATGTGCATTTGGAGTCCAATCAGGGAAGCTGTTAGGTTTTATTATGTCAATTAAAGGAATTGAGGTAGACCCAGAAAAGGTAAAAGTGATAATGGAAATGTCACCTGCTTGTAACATTAGTCAAATGAGAACACTTCAAGGAAGACTTCAATCAATCAGAAGAATCATGTCTCAACTAGTAGATAGAGCACAACCTTTCACAAGATTGTTACATAAAGGAGTAACTTTCAAATGGGATGAACATTGTGAAAATAATTTCAAGGAATTAAAGGATTATCTGGCTAACCCTCCTATTCTCATGGCACCTATTCATAGAAAACCATTGTTACTCTATATTTCATCTACGACTACATTTCTTAGAGTATTACTGGCACAAGAGGATGAAAACAAAAAGGAAAGATAAATTATTTTTTGTTGGACATTGGTGTCTTATGAACTCAACTATATTATCATTGAAAATGCTTTCTTGGTAGTTGGTTTTGCATCCCAAAATTTGAGACACTACATGCTTTCTCATATAGTAAAACTTATTGCAAAGATTGACCCTCTCAAATACCTCTTGAGTAAAATAGCATTGACGGGAAGACTAGAAAAATGGGTCTTAATACTCAATAAATTTTATAGTGAGTGTGTAGATAGAAAGACTATTAAAGGAAAATTTCTAGCCAATCAACTGGCTAATTCACCATTGCAAGATAAAACACCTTTAATTATAGAGCTTCCTGATGACACAATCATGCACTTAATAGAGTATCCATGGAAGATCTATTTTCATGGTTCTACCACCCTTCAAGGTATGTTCTAATGATGATATTTATAACTCCTTCATCCATTTATTCACAAGTCTTCCAACCTCCCATCCATTATCCACCAATCCTTCCCCACCATTCCACCCCATTAATCCCATCTTTTGCATAAATCCTTATTCTCCATCCATTTCATCTCCCTTCCACAATTCTACCGACATCTATGAACATATCTTCAAAATTCCTTGATACATTATAAAATTTAAAAAAAATTATCAAGGGATACAATCCATGGAACTGGATGTTCTAGTCCTTCCTCCATCCTCCCATCACATATCCATTTTCTTAAATCCCCTTATATATTCACTCACATATCCTCATCCCCTTGCACTCTACACTTGGGGACAATCTCCATCCATACTATGCTACTATACATATCTTCCACATCCCCTATCCACCATCCATCATCTTATATAAGTACATCATCATTTTCCCATCGCTGATCTTGACTATCCCATTCATTCCTTCCAACCACACCCTCCATGTTCCTCATTCATTATACATCTACTATCCATTATCATCCATACGTCCACCCACTTTATCCATATTTTATCTTAACATACAATCATATCCTCCATCTCATAGTTTGTATCCCATTCCCTTCCCCCATCCATTATCCATAATCCTATATAAGTCCATCCTCCTTTCCCATGTCTTTTTATCTTGATTATTCTATGAATTTATTACATTCCCTATTACTTATCTTATCCATATCTTCCATATCATATCCCTTATCCTTTGCATACCCTCTATATCATATCCCCTATCCTTTTCAAACCCTCCATTTCATATCCCTTATCCATCCACCTTCCACTTTCATACCTTTTCTCTTGATAAAAACTAGAGGCAATAAAATAAAATATCCATGCATGCTTTGGACAATGCAAGCCTTCATTTCCTCCATGAGTATCCATTACAGACCATATTTTTATCTCATACATTTTCATCCCCCATCTTTACCATCCTTCATTTTTCCTACCTTTAGTGTGGGTCATTTTAACTCCTTTGCAACATGGTCTTTGGATCCTATTCTACCTCTCTCTCCCCTCTTTTAATCCCCCATATCCCATAAAGAATCTATTCCATTCCATCCCTCTACCTTTCATCCATAAAATCTCTCCATCCCCTTTTCCTTTACCATTCCTTGTTTCTCCCTTGTCATTGGTCCAATTCCATTTATCCCCCTTCCATTTTTTTCAATCCATTCTATCTATGCATCCAATCCTTTCATATCAAATTTATTTATCTTCTAATCAAATTGATTTATCTTTCTTACATCATATTTCAATCCATCTTATCCTCCAATCTCATTTTATCCACTCGCGTTTCTCCTTCATCATCTAATCACATGCTATTCTACCCATTATAATCCTATCAAATTGAGATTTATCCCATCAAACTGAGCTTCACCCCATCACACTGATCTTTTCCTAGACACTTTGACTGCATGAGTTTTATCAAATCAGTTCAAAGATTGACTTTTGAGTTCCTTGTTCATTTCACAACTATTTCTAGAAAACGCATGTTTCAAGATCAATCAATAATTTCCCCTCAAGATGCATCATTTTGGCACCATCTTATCAATCCTCCATCACATAATCCTATTCATGGAAAGAACTTTGGACTGAATGACTGCTTGGTCATGATGTCTTTTAATTGATTTTATCTTTGTATTTCCATAGAACCTATTCACAATTGCCTTGATCTTTAATATCTTGGTGTATCTTGGATGGTGTATATTGGAATACATATCATTTGTGGAATGATCTATTTGTGGGTACTTTAGTGCATCTTTGTTGGTTATGCAGTTATGGTTATGTATGCCTCTCCTGCAAAGTCAAGTACTCTAGCACACCAATAGAGGGACAATCCACTCTAGGGTCTCAACAAAGGACTCTGAATACCATAAATTATTATTCCAAATGATTGATTAACTCTCAAGGTCTTCTTATTTCCACTTGCATGTAAGTGCTCCAAAAAGAAGATATATGAACCATAACACCCAAATCCACTATAATGGGAGTGGAACTTCCAAGGACTTAGAAAATACCTTAGCATGGGTAAAACAACACATCTAAACCATTCATTTTGTTTTCCCAATGGATTGGGATGGACTTGCTTCACAAACCTCAAAAACTCCTTGTAGCCCTATGAACGTAGTTTTCCTTAGTTAGTTCAATAACCTCCAAACAACCTCAAAAACAAACTAGATATTCAGATACCCATTAATGAACTTATGTTTATTCCTTAAGGACGGATTTCAAACCCAATACCAAGGCACCTAAACTTACAAAAATACAATGATCTACAAAGGGATAATTAAGTCCATTTAACAAAGAAACCACTCTTTCTCTTTGACATTTCTCAAAAATAGCACTTTGAGGAGCTAAGGGATCTAAAAAAAAATCTAAATCCAGAGCGAGACCTTCTATCTCGACACATATTACAAGTTATGAATAAAAAGCATTCAATTTCTAGGTGGTCACATGAGGATGTCCACTTAGGGAATCAAATTTCTCACAAATCCTTGCATGCAAATAAAATTATTAAATTAAATTGGAAGAGCTCGAATTCCACCAATGTCCAATGAAAATCTATGGTGAGAATTCAAACTACATCCATTTCAAACACAACCCTAGTTAAATCCTTCTTTAACGGACTAGTCTGCACAAAAAGTTGGTTTTATCACAAAATATAGCACTCCATATGCTCAGAGTGGATGAAAATGAAAGCTATATAGATTTAATAACCAACCATATTTTTATACATCTCAATCAATCCGTGTATGCATGGGGTAATTCACTGTTACTAGAAAATGCAGGAAAACTTTGTTATTTCAAAACTGTCTTCTCTTGTCCATACATTCAAAGATTATCTACCATCTTAAATTTTCTTCCTCGACATCTCCTGTTCAAGGGATATATAAATCCCAAGAATGCATCAGTTTCTTACAATAAACTCTTCAATTTCCAACCTTTGCATGAAGACAAGAAAAGTTGTTCAACAACAACTTTCCCAAAATAGCAAGAAAAGATGATCCAAGACAAAAAAAATCAAACTTGGAGGATGTCAACACCCATTCAAAGCTTTCATGTTGACACAAACATGACCACTAACTAGGCCAAATCAAAAATTAACCAAAAATGTCCTAAGGTGGTTATGTAACCCAGTTGGCTTATAAGGATGCCAAACAGGGTCATGCCACAACATGGATTAGGACTTTATTACAAACACAACATTGTAAAAAAACTAAAATTTCCAAAAAAATTGTTATTCTTCTTTTTCCTTATCTTTAATGAGTGCCCCTACACCATACTCCCCTAATGAAGAAATCTCAAGTCTACTTGAGATGAGTTGTTGTAGTGAAGAGCCTTGCTTGGAAATCTGATGTTCATCAAGCCATATTGCCTCTGATTCAGGTTGTCCTTTGTATTTGACTAAGTATTCCTCGTACTTTCTTGTTCTAGTCTTCTTGACTCTAGTATCTAACACCTTCTCAAGTTTTGGTGGTATTGTTTTTTGGAAAGGATTAAGATCTTATACCACTTTTTCTTGTTGTACATCAGCTGCAACAACTTCTCCATTGTATGGTGTCAATTCACATACATTGAAAATGGGTGAGATACCAAGGTCTACTGGTAACTTGATCTTGTATGAATTTTTCCCATACTTTTCCAAAACTTGACATGGTCCAAATTTATTGGGTAAAATCTTAGTTTTCTTGACCTTTGGTAACCTTTCTTATTTAGAAATGCCCACACTAGTTATCATACTTCAAAAGTAACTTCTCTCCTCCTTTGATCTGCTTTTATTTTGTACCTTTGGGTGGTCTTTTGTAGTTGAGATTTCACTTGATCATGAACCTCTTTCATAGATGTAGAAAAATGTTCTCCCTCTGCACTAATTGGTTGAATATTAGGAAGTTGTCTTAATTTTAGCACTCCCCTTGGATTCATCCCATAAAAAATATGAAAAGGTGACTTGTTGGTGCTTTTATTAACTGTATCGTTGTATGAAAATCCATCTTAAGAAATTATTTAATCCCATTTCTCTCCATGTGTATTTTTGAGGCGTCTTAGGAGATTTCCAAATGATCTATTAACAAATTTTGTTTTCCCATCTGTTTGTGGATGATAGGATGATGAAAATGATAGGTTTGTCCCTAGTTTCTTCCACAAAGTCCTCTATAAACAACCAACAAACTTAACATCTCTATCTAACAAAATATTTAAAGGAAATACATGAATTTTGACTATCTCTTTGAAGACAATATCTACAATGTAGGATCATCACTAGTGGATTTACAAGGTAATAAATGGGCCATTTTACTAAATCTATCCACAAAAAAAAAAAACACTATCAAATCCTCTTTGGGACTTGAGAAATCCCATGAAAAAATCCATGCTTACATGCTCCCATGGTCTTGATGGAATGGGTGAAGGTTGATGTAAACCTGCATTTTTACTTCTCCCTTTGGCTTTTTGGAAAATAGAACATGTCTCTATAAACCTTCTAACGTCAACTTGTAGCTTTGGACAAAAGTAGTGCCTTCTTACTAGCTCCAATGTTTTATCTAATCCAAAGTGACCAAACATAGCACCATTGTGATTTTATTGAATAATATTGGTTCTCATTGAACACTTTGGGATGCATAGTTGGCATCCCTTAAAAACAAGTCATTCTTGTATAAAATCATAAAATTCATGATTATATCTATCATTCAAATCAAGGTATACCTAGTATACTTCCCACAAGTGCACATCTACTACATACATGTCCTTCAAAGCATCAATCACAACACTTTTCATTTGAATCTTTGAAATATTAAGCACTATCCTACTTAGTGCATCAACAACTTTGTTTGCAACTCACTTTTTTGTGCTTGATATAAAAGGTCTAGGCTTGTATTATTTCCACCCAATTCATATGCCTATGGCTCAACTTGTCTTAGATATTAATAAAACTTAAGGTCTGGTTATCTGTATAGACAATAAACTCTTTGGGTAACAAATAGTGTCTCAACTTCTTGAGTGATTGGACCAATGCATACATCTCTAGATCATATGATGAATACCTCTTCTTGTATTCATTTAAATTTTCACTAAAAAATTCAATCGGTCTCCCTTATTGACTTAAGAAACCTCCTATGGAAACTAGACTAGCATCACACTAAATTTGGAAAACTTTGTTAAAATCAGAGAATTTTAGGACCGGGTATTGGGCTACCTTTTGCTTAAGGAGTTCAAAATCTTCATTAGCTTCCTTGCTCCAAAACAATTTTCATTTTTGTCCCCCTTTTATAGTATCTAGGATAGGTGCACAAATCATATTAAAAATTCTTATAAAATTTCTATAAAAAGTAGTTAATCCACGAAAGCTCCTAAATGCATAAATTGTCCTAGGGGTAGGCCATGAAAGAATTACATTTACCTTCACGAATCAAAGATATGTAAGTTCCTCTTGCATGAAAAAGTACTTGTCCATGTTTATCTTCAGCTTCTCTTCGTGTAATTTCTTCAACACCATATCTATGTGCTTCAAATGCTCTTCTCTTGTGTTGTTGAAAATCATATTGTTATCTAGATAGACTATGATAAATTTCCCTATGAAATCCTTAAGGACCTCATTTATGAGGCTCATAAATGTGTTAGTAATAACTGAGAAGGGGGGGGGGGGGGGAATTAGTGGCCTCGAAANGGGGGGGGGGGGGTGAATTAGTGGCCTCGAAAATTAATCCTTAAATCAACCCTTCAAAACTTATAACCATAAATTACTTCTCAAGTTATCTTCTGTCCTACAAAATGAATGCCTTGAATAACTTATATCAATTTACTACTTGTCAGATTGCTCTGTTAAACCTTATTCTTAATGTTTACCAATAAGAATTCATCTATTTACCGAAATATAGTAAATATGTAGAGTATACCGATATATCAAGAATGAATTATGTAAGATACAAAATAGTAAAGAAATGAATCATACACACATAACACATGGATTTTAATGTGGAAACCTTGTTAAGGGAAAAACCACTGGGATCAGTACCCCAAATTTTCACTCTTCTGAAGTGAGCCGTGTTAAGAGCTAACCCTGTTAACAAACACACTATTAGGTGTGACCTTGTTAGAGTATTTTATATATAGAGGTTATCACTTAGTATCAGGCATCTCATGCTGCAATCCTTGAATCAGCTTCTCTCTTAGACTGTCAATAGGCATCAGGAATATCCAATGCTACTTTCATGAATCAACCTTTTTGGCACTCCTTGGGATGTACCTCAATATATAGAAGACTGTTAAGTCCTGCTCGGTTAAGAGACTTGATTCTTCAATGGTTAAAATGAAATATTATGACCTGTTCATATTACAACTTAAATTGAAAATTTTCAGATCTATTTAAGTATATTACATCTCTGACTAATGTATCAATTCAATCCTTGTGCTTCATATTTTCTACTTTGTGATATTGTGCTCACTGTTCGTCGGTTGTCTGTAGAATTCCTTAGCTCTCCTTTAGCTTGTTTGATTAGTACTGCATGAATTAGTTCCTCATCAATTTATCTTTAGAATCCTCTTTCTATTCACTCCCCTTAATCCCCTTCATAAATGAATTAAGCTTGTCTCTTATATAGACATAATATTATTTATTTCTTGGTTCTTGACTCTTGGTTCTTGGCATTATAAACAATCCAACCAATTAGATTTAAAGCATAACTCCTAATTTGTCTCATAGATATATTCTTGCCAACTGTACAAATCAGATTTAAATCAATCATTTATCTCTGGTCGAATAAAACAAAGTAGACAACCAGTTAAGTCTATATTTAGCTCTTCCGACTAGATATTTTGTCATTTTCTGAACTCTCTGTTCTGTCGATCACCATAGTAGTTAGTCATCAGTGACAACTGACTATTCCGTTGGTGAGACTCCAGTTAGCTTTGTGATCTTTGTCCATCAGGAAACACTATATTTTCTCCCATCGGGTTACTCTATGCTTTTCTCATTGGGAAACACTGTGACTCTTCTCATCGGTAGTGCTTTGCATTTCCTTCTCGGGTATCAATGTGACTTTGTTCTTTTTCTCTGTCTGTCAGGTGCACTCCATCGGTGTTTTTTGTCACTTAGTAAATAATTTATTTGTATGCATTACTGATAGCATAGAATTGGTTCCTTTAGTTCTCTGAAGTGTTTGGCATTATTTACATGACCATACAGATTATATTAGGTTGACATTAATGACAATACAATACATATACTGATTTAATGTCTTGCATGATTATCAACTTAACATATTCAAACATTTAATTAGTTACATGTCATCAACCTCTCCCTTTGTCATTGATGGCAACATACTATATTATGATACTATACTATTTCTAATACAATATGAAATACAACAGTTGAGATTCATCAAACTACCAATCTTTTGTTCTATTAACCAATAAATGTCTAACCATCGGTAAGCTCTATTTTAGCTTAGATTTGATTCTTGCAGCTCTTTTTATCTGTCTTTAATCCCTTCACTAGATGGATGTAGAATCTTTCTTTCTTTGGTATGATGTGTTCTCCTTTTGTGTCAAAATCTCTCCCTTTGATTGTTTTCTCGTTTCTTTTGGTGTTTTCTGTTTCACTTGTCAGCAACTCTCCCATTGTGTAATATTTCCATACAATCTCTCTCCCTAAGGATATAATTTCTCCCTGTTGGAGTAGTGTGATAATGGATAATTTCTCCCTTTCCAAAAGGATGTGATAATATGGATAATTTATCTCCCTTTGATAGCAATGCCAAACAAATATCTCACAAATATCTGACATTAATGTGAAGCACACTTTCTCTCTATCCATAATATATTCCTTGAATTTCCCTTATCCATCAGTAATACAACAGTATGCTTTGGTGCTTGGTGAAGATATATATACCTTTCTATATATAGATTTAGCTTTGAAGTTCATCTCTTTCCTTGCATCAATCATGAATGATATTCTAATAATATGTAGGCCGATGCAGCCTTCTGGTCATCTTACTGACCAGTAGACAAGGGTCTGACCCCTAGTCTCTTTCTTAAGTACTCAAATGCATCCTTGGGTAGTGGCTTGGTGAAGATATCAGTCAGTTGTTCTTTTGATTGTACATACTCAATTATCACCTCCTTTTCCTAAACTTGTTCTCTCAAATAATGATACTTGATGGCAATATGCTTTGTTTTAGCATGCATGACTGGGTTTTTGGAAATGTTAATTGCACTTGTATTATCACAATAGATAATTACTGGTTCCAAAATTTGCATATGCATACCTTCCAGTAACTGTTTGATCCATGCAATATTTGAGAAATTTGTAGCAGCAAAAACATACTCTTCTTCTATAGTAGATTGTGAGATGCATCCTTGTTTCTTGTTGATCCATGTGACAAGTCTGTGACCCATGAAGAATGCTCCTCCAGTTGTGCTCTTCTGGTCATCAATATTTCTAGCCCAATCAACATCGGTAAAGACCTAAAGTTCAAAATTGCCTTCTCTTCTGTACCATAAGCCATATTCCTTGATATTCTTTAGAGATCTTAGGATTCTTTTCACAGTAGTCATATGTGATTCCCTAGGATTAGCAAAAAATCTAGCAACTATTCCTACTTCATGTGCAATATCTGGTCTAGTATGTACAACATACATGAGTTTTCCAATCATTGATATGTACAAAGTTTGATTTACCTCTGATGACTTGTCTTCTTTTGTCAGTTTGCATCTATTTTTCATCGGTGTTCCAAGTGGTTTGGATTCTTCCATCTTGAATATTTTTAGTACTTCTTTGATGTACTTAGATTGCGTAATGAAAATACCTTCTCCTTGTTGCATGATCTGTAGACCAAGAAAGAACTTGATCTCTCCAAACATAGACATCTCAAACTCTTTTCTCATCTCATTAGAAGATGATTTGCATAGAATATCATTGCCTCCAAATATGATGTCATCAACAAAAATTTCAGCAATCAAAGTGTTAGCATCAGTATCTTCCTTCAAATAAAGATTATTGTTTTCACTAGTCCTTAAAAATCCAATACTTATAAGAAAGGAATGAAGTCATTCATACCAGGCTCAGGGTGCTTTTTTTAATCCATACAAGGCTTTGTGAAGTCTACATACCATGTCCCTCTTGTCTCAATCAACAAACCCTTCTGGTTGTTCAATGTATACCTCTTCTTCAAGTATTCCATTTAGGAATCTAGACTTGACATCCATTTGATATACCTTGAATCCTTTATATGTAGCATAAGAAAGTAATATTCTTACTCCTTCTAGCCTAGAAATGGGTGCAAAGGTCTCTCCATAGTCAATTCCTTCTTCTTGTGCATACCCCTTGCATACTAGTCTTGCTTTATTCCTTGTGACTTCTCCACTCTCATTCAGCTTATTCTTGAACATCCATTTTGTACCGATGACATTCTTGTCATCTAGTCTTTGCACAAGTGACCATGTTTTTTTTTTCTCAATTTTCTCAATCTCATCATTCATAACACTTATCCATTCTTCATTATCAAGTGCAGCATTGACAGATTTTGGCTCAAACTCACAAATTAGATAGCTTGAGTTTAGAGACTTACTTCTTGTTCTTGTACTAGCTTTCTTATCTCCTATAATCTGGATCTCTGGATGGTTCTTTCTTACATATCTTGCAAGTATAGGAACAACTCTTTGTCTATTAGTTTGATCATTGTTTTGTTCTTCATTTTGTTATTCATCACCTTGCACATTATCTTGATCATTGTCCTGACCCTTGGTATTTGCAGCCTGAAGCTCAGGTGCAATGATTTGTTGCTCAGGATCTCTACATTGTTGGTAGGGTAGATTGTCAGGTTCTTCATTGTAAGTGAACTTATTGTAGTCCTCTGGTTCTTTAGTGCTTTCTTGTTCATTCTTCTCTACAAATTCATCTATCTTTACATTTTCATTTTCAATAATTTTGTTAGAGTATTTGTTTAGACATTTATAAGCCTTTCTCTTGGTAGAATACCCTAGAAAAATTTCTTCATCACTCTTGGAGTCAAGTTTTCCATTTCTATCATCTGTTAAGACATAACATTGAGTGCCAAAAAATTTGAAATAACTTACATTGGGTGTGTATCCATTCCATAGCTCATAAGGTGTCTTTTTGGTGTCTTTCTTCAAATGTACTCTATTTAATGTGTAAATAATAGTACTAATAGCTTCCCTCCAAAATATTTGGGTGATTCCTTTCTCTATCATCAGTGCCCTTGCACAGTCAACTATGGATATGTTCCTTCTTTCAGCAATTCCATTCTGCTGTGGTGTCCTTGGTGCAGAGACTTGTCTTTTGATTCCATGCTCATTACAAAAGTTAGTGAATTTATCTGATATAAACTCTCCTCCTCTATCTGATCTCAAACATTTTAGATCCTTGCCACTTTGTTTCTCTACCATAGCCTTATACCATTTAAACATCTTGAATGGTTCAAATTTATCTTTTAGAAACATAACTAACATCATTCTAGAGTAATCATCAACAAAGAGAATAAAATATCTATCTCCATAATAACTCTTTGTCCTCATAGGTTAACATAAATCACTATGGACTAATTCTAGAATTGCATCAGATGTATGGGTTTTGCTTTTGAAACTAGACTTTGTCATTTTTCCTTTTTGACAATTCTTACACATGATATTGTCGGGCTTGGTCATCGTTGGTAAGCCTCTAATATTTCTCCTTTTTCTAATCTTTATCATGTTGTCAAAGTTCACATGACGCATTCTTTTGTGCCATAACCATATGTCTTCATTTGTAGCAATCAAACAAGTGGAGTCAGTATCATTCAGATAGAATAAGTTACCTTTTGTCTCCTCACTAGTACCAATCAGATTTCCAGATTTATTGAAGATCTTTTCCTTCTTATTTTCAAATGCTACTTTGTGACCTAAATTATTCAACTAAGAAACACTCAATAGATTATAATTCAATCCATTTACCCAATAATAATTCTCACACTTTATCTAGTTATTCAACATTATTGTTCCTCTACCTTCAACTAGACAAGGTGTGTCATTTCCCATTCTTACTGAACCACCTTTATAGTATTCAAAATTCTCAAACTTTTTCTTATCAGCAGTCATATGGTGAGTGCAGCCACTATCTATGATCCAAACATCATTTTTGAAAATTTTAGATATGAGAGCTATTTCTTCATCATCATCTGAATCATCTTTTATAGCCACAAACACCATCTCAATGTCTTCATCAGATTCGGTGTCAGTATCATCATCCTTGCATTTTTCTAGGTAACTGGTCTTCTTTCCTTTGTCTTTATAGTCTCAGGTATCTCTTCTTTCTGATTGTCGGTAGCTTCTGTAATCACCTCTATCAGAATTCTTTTAAAATGATCTGTCATTACTTCTGTCATCTTTTCTTTTGTTAGTACATCTTGCAGCAAAGTGTCCAATCTCTTTGCAATTAAAATAAACAAGTGGTAATTTACCTTTGTATTTCCCTTTGCCTCTCTGCATTCTCCTGGCCATAAGTGCTTCAATTTCATCAAGATCATCTTCTTCATTTTCACTATCACTATCTTTTATCATATTGTTTTTGTGACTTGATTTACTTATTCTCATAAAAGTTTTGAACATAGACTCTATGTTTGGTAAGACACTATTATTAAAGTTATTCATCTCAAATGAAATAAGTCTTCCAATTAAACTATCTAGAGTAACATTTGTCATGCCCCAAAATCTGGGCATTAAAACCTTAAATTTAAAGAGCATAATTTTCCTTTCAAGCAAAATACATATATTATGGAAGATGTAGTATTTCATTTCTTTAATACACCTATGAACTTTCACAAATTAATTTAATTGAAATTTTAAATTATATTAACAACATCGAATAACTTATAGTCCTTAAGATTCATTTTCCACTATTTTTAGTAAAACATTCATTAATTCATTTTGGGGTAACCATATTTCCAAATAAAGAATCCAAATACTTATTTGATTAATAATAATAAACAACTCAAATTTCAAAATACAAGAGATTACATCTTTCAGAACCTTTCAAATTTTACAAGGACAAAGCTTGAATAGAAACAAGTCTTTGAGGGAGAAATAGCATCCAAAACACCAAGGCATTGGTTAAACTTTCAGAAGCTTTTCCTGAACCTGCAAGAATATCAAGGTTGATCATGGAGGCTCACCTCCAAACCTAGGCCTTTGTAAGGCCACCCCCAAGCTAGGGGATCCAAAAATGAACGGGAGACATACATACAAACAAGAATGCATGAAACCAACAATAATACATCAAGAGATTCCCTCCCAAGGTTTAACAAAAAAGAAGGTCTCCAAGAAACCTTCTCCAAAAGTGGGGTGATAGTGTACAAGCCCAGGAGGAGAAAGCCAATATTAAAAAATACGTACACTAGGAATGGGCCACACATGGATGCAACATTCCTAAGTACCACAAATATAATCTTGTTCCATGGCCACACATGGACTCATGAACGGATTTTTACCCTTCACCTCCATGCCCTTCAATGGAAACTGGAGTAAATTTACCTTCCTTGGCATCATGGGCACCCATATACCCATGTCTATCCCTCCACACTTGGAGACTCTACACTCTTGGTGTCTCAACTTATCACCCTCCTAAGGTACTCTGTCCTCCCTAGGATGAGCGTGCCTTAAAGACTCCCAAAACTAGTATGAGCACAAATAAAATACAACATATACATGAACTCAATAAAACATACATAGGGTAGTCCATAAACCACATACATGACTCCATTAATGGAGCTCAAGCTTTAAACATACTAAAGAAAACATAAAGACATCATTACTCAAAGGAAACTAACCTCAAATCCAAGCTATGGAAATTGCCAAGTTGATTGAGAAGAGCTTTCCCTTCCAATCCTTCTTCTTCTCTCCAAAACTTACTCCTACAATGAATCTGTCTCTAAAATTAGAGAGTGGGTGTGTACCCAAAACTCCCTCTAATGCCTTCCTTAAATAGGCATTCCTCCTAAAATATCAGGAGTCATAAATGTAGGGAATACTCTAATCCATCTACTCTCCAACTTGCTCTCCTCATAAAAGGTCTTAAATGTTAGCAAGGAAAGAAGGGATGGCTTAACCAAAGTCTTCCAACTCTCCAAATTCGCCACTTCCCAAAATGGTGACTTTAGGGGAGTCATAAATGAGTTTGAAGACTCTTA
>MU224979.1:3088182-3110968 GCA_018584345.1 Thuja plicata | reverse complement strand
GGTCTTCTTCTCCCCATGCATCCAAACTTGCTGAGTCAGGAGTTAACCTTGACAACAATGAGGTAGATGGTTGAGTGGATGGTGAGAATATAGTATTCTGGCTGGTATCCATGCATTCAACCTTCACAAGTTTCTCTTTTGTCGGCGTCTTGTCACCTTGCATATCATCTTGAGTATCTTCATTTATGTAGACTTGATAATTGATGGGAACTTTATATTTTTGTAGAGATGTGTCATCAGTGTTCATTTCCTTGGTGTTTACAAATGCTTCATCAACTTTATCCATATCATTATCAGAAGCTTTCATAGATATTTTTACATCATCAATTACTATAGTATCCTTTGTATCTTTAGCTATCTCAGAGGCTATTGAGATTGAGGGCGTTGAATCCTGTGGACTTGTCATAGGCGCAATCTGAATTTCTGGTTCTGTAGCCTATTTGGGAGGAGCTGGAGTAACTTTTACTGTAGGTGCCATTGGTGGATACATGTGTCTATCCATAAATACTTGTGCAAATTCTTTTTTAGTCTCCTTTCCAACCTACTCATACTCTTTGTTCATAATCTGAAGAGTTCTTGTCTTACTACGGAGATGAGGCTTTACTAGATCTAACAGAATAGCCTTCTCATCATGTGAACAGATAGGAAGAAGAGTATCCAAAGTTTTTTCTCTAATCTTCATGTCCTCATCTATAGCATGTCTTTTCATGATCTCCAATATGTTCCATAACTAATCCGGTATCACTATCTTAAGTTCAAGAACTATCTTTTTGAACTTGATCATGTGAGATATGATCATAGAGTGTATCTATGTTTTATCAATTTCTTGATACTTGTCATAGACTTTGGAGAGTGTATCTAATCTACCTTCATTAACAATCCTGTTTCTCAAAATATTTAGACTAGATCTAAATCCTACCTGAGGAGGAGTTTGAATATTCTTAGCTTTGCTCCGAGTGTTCCTTGAGGATGGGTGATTTGTAGCTGCTTTCTTCCTTCCTCTAGGTTTCTTTCTAGGTACAAAAGGTGGAGATGTATCTAGATCAATTGTGGTAGTAGGCGTAGAGGTACTCTCCTCATTTTTCTTCTACTTTTTCTTCTAAGTGTTATCAGTCTTCTCAAGTTTAACTTGTGCATGAATTTTTTCAAGTTCTTTAGCAATTTTGGCTTCTTTTGCCTTATCCAAATCTTCTTGTGTGATTCCATGCTTTTTCAGAATGTTGGATGTCATTCTGGATGCTTTCATTTTGTTAACAACAATCTGTAGTTCAATATCTACTTTGTCGGTCTTTTATCTGTAAGTGCCCCATCTAGGTTCATTAGGGTCTTTAGGTGCTTGCACATATCCTTCTAACACATGGTCTTCTACTTCATACCCTAGAGGATGAATCCACTTAGTTCTAGGCTCAACAGTCTCCATGCATGTGCAATCTATCTCTACCATAAAGCATATTGTATCCTTGCATTTGTCAACTATCTTCTCAGATAGTCTGAACCTGTTCTGCATTTTGACCCTGAATATTTTTATATCCATATTCATTGCATCTCTTGCACTGCTGTCTAACTGTGGCCTTAAGAGATATCTAAGTCATTGTAGGTTTGCCTTTGTCTAGATAAAGGTCTGCAACCTTTCCAACTATATGGTAATACAAATAGATGATCAGAGATCCAAACCTGAATATTTTGCTCCTGTCATGCTTAATGATTCTGATATTGTCAATCAATTGACCATGCAAGATCTCACATAGGTTGTATTGGGTGTTATCCTTCACTATTCTGATAGCTGCAAGGACTATTGCTGCAGAGACACTATTCAACCTTCTTTCTTGCTGGAACCTATATCCAAGTATCATTGTCATGAGTTTAATTTCATCTTCCTTGATAGGGTCAACTTTCATTCCACGCCTATCACTCCTAGACAAACAAACTTGCTCAATTTGTTTCTTTACATCCTTACCAGTGGGAAACACTGGTCCAGTCATTGGAAGTCCAGTTAGCTAATGGATTAGTTTTTTAGTGATGCGAACAGGGACATCTCCAATCCAGAAAAGATCATCATGAATTCTGCTTAGCAGAATCTTTACCCATTCTAGTTCTTCAAACTCATGTGCATTCGAATACTCAAGAATAGGGTTATCTTGTAAGTGCACGAATTCATTCTTGAATGTGAAATCTGGATTTAACATTGATGCCATATAAGAGGCTATATTATCATCTCCTAATGATTCCTTCTTACAGTAAATCTATGCGCAAATATCTTCCACATGAACAACGCCAAGCGGGGTTTTGGAGAAAGCCCTTTCCACATCATCCAGTATGGATTTGAATGAATGCTTCTTAAATATGAACCTCTTCCTCTCTACTACATCAAACACAACTGGGGTCACCATACTTGGTGTTTATGTAGGGTTTCCACAAAATTATGAAATGACGTGATGGCTAGGGCTCTATTTCAAATTGATTATCTATTCGCTTCAACTGCCAAACTATTATTCCTTCATGCTTTGATGTCTTAGTTCTCCAATTCTCTCCAATTTCTGTGCTCTCAAATGTAAATATGAGAATGATTGACTGCAAAATTGTTTTTATATAATCTATCGCATTTATTTCTTGTAACCATACATAGAGATTTTGAAACTTTGATCCTGATGTAATTCAGTCAATGCGTGAATGCATATAGCTATAACATGTGCTTTTAACCATGAATCCAAAGGCGCATACTCTAAAGTGAGTACACCAACTGCACAGGGATCCTGAGCTAGAATAGCTCCCCCTTAGACTAAGAAGGTCTATTCAAGCAGAAGTAGAGGGTGCGTCCACTGTGGATGCATCAACTACTTTGTCAACATTATTGTCCTTCTTAACTTCAACCCATATTTTGCTTGAATCTTCATTTTCTTTGACAAAATTGACTTCTCCTTTCTCTTCAAATAGTGACCTTTTAGGATCCTCTTGTTTCTGAGTTTTGGATCTACAAAACCTTGTGATATGTCTAGCCTTTCCACATGTGTGACAAATGATAGGAGGTCTGATGTTCTTTCTCGTCATGTTGCACTGCTTTGTTGTGTGTCCATTATAGTTGCATATCTGACATGTAATGTTCTACAAATTTCTTGAGAGTTGATTTCTTTGATTTTTTTGATTCATACTTCTATGATTCTGCTAATGTTGATTCTTATGACTTGTTCTGCAATGTATAGCCCTATGACCAAACTTATTATAGGAGTAACAATAAACTTTAAAAGGTCTTACCTCTTTGCAATCTCTTGCCAAATGCCCATTTTTAGTGCATGAATAAAAAGTTCTATTAACTTGCTTGATTTCTCTTTTAGGTGGTTCAGATATAACCTCTGTAGTATCTTCAACTTTCTTAGCTTCTGAAGATGTTTCAAGTGTTTTCTATCTGTCTTGCAATGATTTGATCTCATCTTGTGCTGTACTGAATTCAAGACCAGTAGTGTTCCCTTTTTGCCTTTGCGCATTGAGCTAGGATTGAATTAAATCAGAACTTGTGTGAAGTTTATCAATCTTAGCTTTTTCTTCTGTTAATTTAGATTCCAACTTCTTCTTTATGTTTTCCAATTCTAGAACTTTCATGTTTGCCTGCAGAAATTTCTTTGATCTTGTCTTCAAAGGTGTTCTGGCTATCTATAAGTTGTTCCTCCAGATCTTCAAGTTTATCCTTTATAGATTTATTCTCTTCATTAATATTTTTGACCATTTGTCCTAGATCACTTGTAGAACAATCTTTCAGATCTTTTCTTAGCCTTTTAATAAGTATTTGAGAGCCATCATTTTTCAATCTTAGTTCTTCATTTTCCTTCTCAGATCTGTAAAGATCTTCAAGAGTTGCTTCAAGATTCTTTTCCAAATGTTTTACTTCAACTGAGTCCATGATCTCCTCAAGTGGTTAAACTTTATTTCAGAGGACCAGAGCTCTGATACCAATTGTTAGAAACACTAAGAGGGGGGGTGAATCAGTGTTTATCTATTAATTAAATTTTAGCCAATTAAACATATATCAAATGTGCATCCAAAGAAACATAACACAAGAACACATAACACAAGATATGATTATGGAGAACCTTGATCAAAGGAAAACTCTGGTGGGGATTAGTACCCACAAAATATTGTACTAGGTATAATGAACCTGTTAAAGTTCCTTTGCCCTGTTAGAAGCAGTCTTTACAAATTAAGTACAATGACCTGGTTAAAGGTCTGACCCTGTTAGGATTCTTTTACAAAACCCTGTTAAAGACATATGGATCACTACCTAGGCTCACTACCCAATAAGATGAAGGCTACAACCCTCTGAATGTTGATATGCACTATATCAAAAATGAACTACTATAATGACACTATTTTCTGATCAGTTCCTTGTATGCATGAATGCTCTTACTCCTTTAAAGAGATATATCATCTACTGACTTCATAGTACTATCCTTTTGTAACTTCCTCTTGCACAATAATCAATGCTTGTAACATTACATACTTATATGTTTACAATTGAATAGGTGCGACCCAAAATATAACACTAGTCGGCCTTTAAACAAAAATATACAATGCTTCCAAACAAGTTGGCCTAAGCATGTTTAATACAACATTAATTACATTAATACAAACTTATAACTAAAGGAACTTAGCCATTACATTACAAAATCATTCACGCTAATCAAAACTGTAGTCGGCTTCCATGCTCTGTTTCCTGGACTGCAGGTTTACTAATCTTCATGTAACTGTTTCGTATTGATGTTCCATACTCTGCACATCTGGATCTAGCATGTATATACACCATAGAGTATACACCTAAGCATGCATGCTTTGGTGTGATCTCTAACACGTGCGCTGATGTACTGATCTCTGTATGTGTCTGTCTGCCCTATTTTCACACTTAGTCATTTTTACTTTTATGACAGAACTTAAGTATGACTTTGTTGCCATGATTGACAACACAAAATAAGTCATGCTTCCTCAGGAAGTCAACTTTCCAACATTAGTATTGGGAATCTCATGTTTCCATCCTTGAATCAGCCTCTCTCTTAGACTGTCAATAGGCATCAGGCATATCCAATGCTACTTTCATGAATCAACCTTTTTGGCACTCCTTGGGATGTACTAAATATATAGAAGATTGTTAAGTCCTACTTGGTTAAGAGACTTGATGCTTCAATGCTTAAACTGAAACATTATGACCTTTTCATATTGCAACTGAAATTGTAGATTTTAAAATCTATTTAAGTACATTACCTCTCTGACCAATGTATCAATTCAATCCTTGTGCTTCATATCTTCTTCTCTCTCATGCTGTGCTCACTGTTCATTGGTTGTCTACAAAAATCCTTAGCTCTCCTTCAGTTTGTTTGATCAATACTGCATGGAGTAGTTCTTCATCAGTTTCTCTTTAGCATCCTCTTTCTATTCACTCCCCTTAATCCCCTTCATAAATGAATTAATCTTGTCTCTTATATAGACATAATATTCTTTGTTTCTTGGTTCTTGATTCTTAATTATTGGCGTGATAAACAATCCAGCCAATTAGATTTAAAGAATAAATCCTAATTTGTCTCGTAGATATCTTCTTGCCAAGTGTAAAAATCAGCTTTAAATCAATCACTTATCTCTATTCGAATAAAACAAAGTAGACAACCAGTTAAGTCTATATTTATCTCTACCAGCTAGATATTTTGTCATTTTCTGAACTCTTTGTTCTGTCGATCACCACTGTAGTTAGTCATCGGTGACAACTGACTGTTCCATCCACAAGACTCCAGTTAGCTTGGTGATCTTCATCCATCAGGAAATACTATATTTTCTTTCGTCGGGTTACTCTGTGCTTTGCTCATCAGAAAACACTATGAATCTGCTCATCAGTAGTGCTATGCATTTCCTTGTCGGGTATCACTGTGACTTTGTTCTTTTTCTCTATCTATCAGGTGCACTCTGTTCATTTTGTTTGTCACTTAGTGAATACTTGATTTTTATGCATTAGTGATAGAATACTCTTGGTTCCTTTGGTTCTTTGGAGTCTTTGGCATTGTTTACATGACCATACAGATTATATTAGGTTGACATTAATGACAATACAATACATTAACTGATTTAATGTCTTGCATGATTATCAACTTAACATATTCAAACATTTAATCAGTTACATGTCATCAAAATGTACTTGGGGCATTGGCTAACCAAAAAGGCTTAACTTTCCACTCAAATAACCCCTTATTGGTTTAAAAAGTTGTCTTCCATTCATCTCCTTGCCTAATCCTTATTTGATGGTATCCACTCTTCAAATCAATTTTAGAAAAATACATTGCACCCCCCAAAAAATCAATTAAGCCTTCTATTATAGGAATTGGAAATCTATACCTTATTGTGATCTTGTTGAGGGCTCTAGAATCAGTGAAAATCCTCAAATTTCATTCCTTCTGTTAGCATTTTTCCCTGACCTTATCCAGGAAAAGGCTAATTAGCGAGGATAACCCAATTTTCCTACACTTCAAGCTCAAAGGCTCAGGCAGGTTTACCTATTGGATTCACACTTTTGGTGAATCATGGGATGGATTCCTACCCTTCACACTTGATATAACAATCATTTACAGCTCTTTAATAGAAAATTAAATTGAATTGATTTTATGGTTTGATGATGACATCTGCATAAAGAAGCAAAGACCAGTGCCTTGTCTATTGGGAAACATAGTCATATAAATGTACATTCATAGAAAACCCTCTAAATCCAAACATACATGACCCAAATGAAGTGCCTTACAAATCATTCTTTTCACTCCAACACCTGGACATCAGATTAATGTGAAACCTTGAAATCTCTGAACTTATCTATAAGATTTACTCTTTCCTTGAAAGAAACTAAAACACAAATTCATAGTTACCTTATAACTGGTGCACTCAAATACCTTACAAATTTATGCACAAAGATTCAAGATCAAACACGAAGACATCAGACAAATACTGGGAAGGGGTTCCATTTTTTTTTCATTAAAAACTTCTGATTAAATACATCCATATAACAAATAACTCAAAACCAAACACACGGAATCAGAAAGCTACCTTGCAGCATTAATTTCACAATCCTTGTACAATTGAGAAGAATCTAAGATGTAGAGGAATTGGAAAAACAAATTTAGTTCACCGACACCTGTCCATCTTCTCCAAGAAAATATATACAACTGATTCTTTCTATAACTGCCAAAATTTGATTTGATATGGACTGAAAAGGCTCACAAAATTAGAATCCTCATTTCAAGACCTTTATGGTGATATATGTTACTTGATATTTTTGAAATAATTTTCCCCCTGAACCATTCAAACAAACTTTCTTTCTTGTGCACATTTCCTGAATATCTTTGAAATATTTTGAAATCTTTTCAATAGTCAAACTACTGAATTGAAATGACATTTTAAAATATGTATATTTTAATCTTTTTTACTCATAGTGGACCAAAATTAGACAAGTGGCATTTGCTGATTCATTCTGAAAATCTATTTCTACATCCTTGACTGGACCCAATTTTGCCTCCGCGAGTGTGCAACTGAACTGAATCACTCAGTCGCAATACTTTTTCATCACCTTACAAACCTTATGCGATTACGCGATGAGCTGATTTTCCCACTCGCATACCTTTTCATGACCTTGGAAAACCCTAGGTGACTGCGCAACTGATCTTAGTCACACACTCGCACCTCATTTTTGGTCAACTGCAATCCACCATCCATTGCGCGATGAGCTAGTCGCTCCCTCGCACAAGGTCTGACCTTGACTGCAAACCCTTTGTGACCGCACGATGAGTTGTCTTTCTCCTCTGCGACTGCATGATGTCATCTACAAAATTTTGTTAGTCGGCTGACTATGCACGCTTCCTAGGGCAAGGTGCCAACTTCTCACATGTGGCTAGCTTCCTCTTTGTCTTCAAAGTCATACGTTATCCTTTTTGGTTATAAACATTACTACAGTCCATTTTTGGATGAATGTGGGATAAATCCCCTTTGATTTTAAAGCCTTCTTGTGCATTTTTGTTCAAAATTAGTGGGGCCTGTCGTGCACTATATTCATCCTGTGAAGGGCCCACCAAGATCCACTTGGCTTCTTCTTTACATCTTAACATAAGTGTTCTCATATTTAAACAATAAAAACTGTGTCGCCCATTGCATGTGGGATAAACATTTTTATTGCCTATGCACAAAAATGCATATAAGTGCTCAATTTTCTTCATGTCTTGGACTTGCGACTTATTATCTCTGTGTGCTGGAAACCTCCTTATACTCTGGTGTAGAATTCCCTTTTACTATTAGTTTTTATTTTTAATGAAGTGTTTTAAACCATCCTTCTAATGCTCACATGTGAGTCTCCTTTACTCCCATTAACCTACACTGGATTCTGCATAGGCTGCGCATGTCTTCTATTTGGCATTGCACTGCCTACTGCTTTTCTTCAGGTAGCACATGGGGTTTCAATTGGAGATGAGGAATTAAGAAAATAGTTTACATGCCTTGTTTATAATCTCACATGTTTTGCACATCATGTACTTTGAGGCTTTAAATGTTTTGAATGCCCCATATTGCACTGGGCTTGGATGTTAGTGCTCTGGCCTACCTCTTGTATTATGCAGCCTTCTATTATGTTTAGCTTCCATATGCCTTGCGTAAGTTACCTCCTCTACTATTTTTGGTTTTGAAATCCTCCCCCCAAAACCAGTGCAGACAATGCTGTGTGATTTGTTGTTTAATAGTTTTTGAAAACTCATACTAATTCCTATGCAGCCTTGCTCCAGTGGTGCAAGCTTCCATGCTTACTGATTTTAAAACCATGCATTGGTTCCATCGCTGGAATGCATTGCATAGATTTGGACATTTTTTTTTTGTTCCCCAATTAGTTGGGTCCTTTGCCAGTGGGATGCGTGGACTTAGCATTTGAAAACTTCAAACTTCAAAATGCCCTCCACTCTATACTGCGCAGCCCTCCATTTTAATTAAAACACATGCCAATTCTTATTTGATTAAACTTTAAAGTTTTAAAATAAAAACATTCATTTCAATTTTGTGCAACATTTGGTTTATTGTGAAGGCCTCTTTCTCTCACTTAATGGGCAATGCATTTTTGACTCACCACTTTGCAATTTATTAATGTCCAAGCTTCTGCATAGACTCTCCTTGTCTGCTTTTTGCGCAACATTTTGGCAATGTGCAATGTGGAGTGTTATTTCAAAAACTTAAGGTAATTTGCAAGCTTAGGTAAATGAATTCTCATCATTCCCTTAGCATTTGAAATGTTTATCAAAGTCTATTCTTATGACTTCCTGCATAGGAGAGCTTTGAAACTATGTTTAAATATTTTCATTGAATGTTTTCTAACTCTATTTGAGTATCCTCCATTCTATACTACGCAGACATTCTGAGAAACAATGTGCAACCTTCATACTCAAGAAAATGTGTAGCTTCCATTCTTTCAAAACAAGTGTCGGCCTTTTAATTTTATCAATCAGTTCACTAGCTTTGTATATGAATCCAAATTTCTCTTTCAAAAATTTTTCCAAATCATTTGGGTGCCTCAATTATGTTTCCACATCTGCATACATACCTGTTTAAATACTCCCTTTTTGTGTAGATTTTTCTCTCATCAAACTCCATGACTTATCTCATACCCATATTGAGCTTCAACATTCACCAATTGCATCCTCTGTTGACATCGAGATGAGCCTCTTTGAGACATTTTGTCAAAAGCCTTGTTGCACTATCTATGGTTCTACATGTACATGCATGTCGAGCTGAGCATAAGTAAAGTTATAAATATTTATGACTTTCTCTGTCAATCATCTCATATGCTTTCATGGATGTGCACGAGCTGGTACAAAGCTCTCACTTTAGTAGTTATAATAACTACCTCTTATAACTATCTTTCCTTTTAATGTCATTTCCAAAATCACATTCAAATTAGTGATAAGGTAGATCAAAACTTCCCTGATGACTCTCGTCTATACTTTTATATCCTCAGTATAAAACATTATGTAACTAGACCATAAAGTATCAAATGGTGGCATTTACACTTATTTTATCATTTCTGGAGATTGATCTGAATAATGGCAACTAGCCTCTAGAACTGATCCCAAAAAAAACTGATAAGAAAACATCACATTTTCATACAATCAAAAATCTACACCCTCTTCTGATATGTGATTACACGTACCAAAGGAATTTTTTGGATCCAATTCTACACACCTAGAGTAACTGATCAAAAGATAGCAATTCTAAAAATTGTATAAGTGCAAATGCCAAAACAACATATATCTCAACCGGATCGGCCTTTGCAAATAATACAAAAACTTTCCTTGAGGCCCAAGCCTGATCCTAGTAATACACTTTCACATACAAAGTACAGGGAAATAATCCTCATTCTAAAACAATCATCCGAAAAAATTTACCAACCTCTGAAGAAGGCAATTCAGTGAAGTGCAATTCTGAAAACATGGTTAATTTGCACAAAACCTCTTTGCTTTTTACTTTGAAAACTCAACAAACAAAACCCTCATGATCTCAAACCTTGGTAATCGATTTAGTTTCATACAAGGATCATGAAACTATCACTAACTTTCTTTGATAATCCATGGATTAAAAGACATTGATGTGTAAAGTCAACACCTAAAACATTTTCTAAACCAAAATATAGCAGATATGTATAAATTGGGTTTGGAATCGGCAAAGAAAAGTGATCAATCAGATTGGTAGAAGTCTGCAAATCTCAAGGTAGGTAAAAATCCATTCTTAAAATATAATGGACAACTCAATTATCCAAGGAATTCATCTGGATACACATTTGCAAGACCTCAAAGTAAGCCACTTCAGAATTCTACATTTGACCATTTGGCAAATTGATAGAAAATGCAAACAGAATGAGCTTAGCAAACTGACCAAATGGATTCAAAATGGATTGAGCTTTGGAACATAAGTTCTCTGATATACACACTAAACAATCCCAAAGTGGCAGTACATGAAACTAAACAAGATACAATATATTCAAAGGTGAACTAGGCATGTTACAACAAATTGATACTTTGGAAAAAGTGCAGATTTGGACAAGCACCTCCAAATGGCTATCTCCAAAACAAGTTTGAACTGAAATATGAGGGTTGGAGCCCACTTCATATGCTAAATGAAAGGTGTGGAACATGTCTTCCAAGTGGTTTTTTGCAAAAATTATTAGGCCTCTTTTTGCATGTGTTCAAAGTAAGGATTCTCTACAAGTTTTTAGGGGTTATTCATCTTGCCTTAGAGGAATTTTTAGTATAGTCACTCTAAATTTATCCAAAATTTGAGAGTACTAACATTGGCTCTATTTGGGGACGCATTCCCCATGTGGGCATGTAGAGAATTCAGAATTATTGGTACAATAGACCATTCACAAACAAACTCAGATTTTCACTTTCTCTTTTCTTTATTCAAAACTATCTCTCTTCTCAAACTGGGAAACTTATTGAAAATCACACACCACACAACTGAAAAAAAATAAACTTCACAAATACATACATTATTTACAAGAACCTCAAGCCCTTCTTCAATTGAAATCAGCACTCACCTCTATCAAAAATCTGATTCTCTTCTTGGCATACAAATATCAAACTGAAAATGCACTTGTACAGCTACTGCTCAAACTCACAAGGAATCATAAAAATGAAGAATGCCTTGTTTTTAATTCCTTTCATGTCTTCAAAAATTATTCCCTCGAAGTCATCATAATCAAAAGAATGAAACTCATTCTTCACACAATCAAATGTCTGAAAATATGAACCATGACAATAAGGAAATGCATCATCATAAAAACCATCAAACCCCACTTGCATTATCCCTTCATTAGTCAGCTGATCCATAAAGAAAGTAAATGACTCATACTCACATAAGCCATGAGTACCAAAATCTAGAAAAGCTTCACAATGGAAAGACATATCAACATGTTCCTCAAAACACGGATTGGAAACATCTTCCACTTGCAAATTACCCACATGGTCACAAGGAACGAGCTGATTAACATCATAGTCCTGCTCACTACATGGAACAATGAACCCATCAAATGCAAATTTAGACTCACAATTACTTTTATCCTGGGAAGAGACAAAATCTGATTTCTTACTCCATATTGACACATTTTCAACATCAAAATCAGAATAGATCAAATCTAAAAACTGAATGCATTCCTCAAACAACGGATTAACAACACTGTGTTTTTCTCCCATATGAGAATTATAACAAAGAGATGGATGATATGTATCAATGTTCTTATCAAATGCATCATTAATAAAAACTTTGAATACATTAGTATCCTTGCTATCATAATCACTTTTAGCATATGATTATAAATCAAAGATATCATCATAAGTAGATTCAACACCTCTATCATTAGGCAAAGAAGTAGATAACAATTTCATACTACCTTCTTCAACCAGAGGAGATGGGGAAAGACACCAATCATCCTCAAATTTTTCATCATGTGTAGGATTTTCATTACATAAAAAATTCATATGCTGAAGCAAATCATCATTGAACGAAGGGATTTCAAAAACACACTCATCTAGCACTTTACCCTTTGACTGAAAAGAGTCAACTGATTGATCTTCATTCTGATTTTCATTCATAATATCATGATAAAGTTGCAAGATAGTATCATACTCCATCTCATAAGGAAGACCCTCATTTACTATCCCTCCTTCCTCAAGTTTTGATACCAAATCCATTTCAAAATTCTCAAGACCAAACTTATTTGTATCATGCAGATGTAAAAGACTATTTTCAGAATTGGTGAAGATACTCTTACCTTCACATGCTAGTTTTCATTCATTTCCACGAATTCTATTATCTTCCCATGCTACCTTATGCTCACATAATAACAATGAATCAGCATCTTCCAACATATCACTTTCTTGTGAAACATAAGTTTCTGATAAGTCACTCATTGTTTCCACTTTTTGGATATATGCATTGTTGTCATCATTATGAGTTTCTTCCATATGCAACAAAGGATTACTAACCATACATCTATTCAAATCTGAATTCAAGACCTGATTAGAGACCAAAACAGAGGTATCAATATCCCTACTTGGAGCTACAGATTTATCATAATATCCTTTTCCATTCTTAGATGTATCTTTCCAACAAATCCTTCTAGAGAAAGGATTTTTTGTCATTTCATATTTGGCATTGTTTTCAATCTCTATTGATATCCTAAACTCCTGATGCAAAGACTTAGGTTCCTTGTCTCTCAACCTATAACTCATCTTCTTTTCAAATGCACCATAATATATCACAACACACACATTGTCTTGAGGTCTACTTCTTTCAGGTATTTCATGTAAAGCTCTTGCAAATCTGATATTAAAATCAGGAACTAGTTCATCCTCTTCAATCCTTAGATTCAACCATTCAGTAAATATATCACTCAAATTCCTTCTCTCACCAAATTGTTCCATAAAGGAAACATGCAATTCATCCCAAGAAGAAATTGAACAAGCTGGTAAAAAGAAAAACCAGTCCCTAGCATTATCTTTCAAAGTTTGAACAAACAACTTCATGTATATATCTTCATGCCGAATCTCAAAGTCACCCATCAGATCAACAAATTCCTGCAAATGCTTACATGATGAATCTGATTGTTTCCCCTCAAAATTTTGTAGATGCTCCCTAATATCAGTAGGAATTTCATTTGGGGAACCATGAATTCCATCAAAGCATAATGGTGCATATCTTTTTATAGAAAAAATTCTGCAAGAATTCATTATTGGTTGGGTTGTATCTTTTATGAAATCATATACAGTACTTCTGACATATATTTGAACAAATCAGACATATACCAAATTTTTTTGAAATTAACCTTGCAACTTCAACCATCTGTCTTTTAAAATAACAACATACTTCTGACTTGATATCTGAATCTTTTGAACCAAGAAGTATGACAAATTTCAAAACTATTTCCCCCCTTTCTAGTCACTTCTTCACCTATTGAGGAAACTTTTCTTTCACATAAAAAACATGAGGATTACCTAGCAATACAATTGCAGTTGCTGGTCTTATTTCTTTGATTGGAAATTTGGCAGATCTAGAGCCTTCTTGATAGCTCCATCAGGTTCATTTCAACATAGAGTCGCCACCTCCTTGCAGAGGAAAATCTTCAAACAAAAAAAGTCATTTGGCACATATATTTATTTCTGGGTTCTCTCCAACTAGCAAAGCCGCACAAATTTTTTATAATCACTACAATAAAATACTTCCAATGTATCCTTCCACAAATCTAAAATAACTTCCAGATTCTATTAGCTTGACTCTTTCTTTCAAAACTAGAGATTCTAGGACAAATATAAACATGATTGATTACAACCAATCCCTAGCAGAGTCGCCATTCTATTAGCATTTTTCCCTGACCTTGTCCAGGAAAAGGATAATTAATGAGGATCAACCAATCCTCCTACACTTCGAGCTCAAAGGCTCAGGCGGGTGTAACTATTAGATTCACACTTTTAGTGAATCATGGGATGGATTCCTACCCATCACACTTGATATGACAATCATTTACAACTCTTTAATAGAAAATTAAATTGAATTGATTTTATGGTTTGATGATGACAACTACATAAAGAAGCAAAGACCAGTGCCTTGTCTATTGGGCAACAAAGTCATATAAACGTACACTCATAGGAAACCCTCTAAATCCAAACATACAAGACCCAAATCAAGTGCCTTACAAATCATTCTTTTCTCTCCAACACCTAGACATCAGATTCATGTGAAACCTTGAAATCTCTGAACTTGTTTATAAGATTTACTCTTTCCTTGAAAGAAACTAAAACACAAATTCATAGTTACCTTATAACTAGTGCACTCAAATGCCTTACAAATTTATGCACAAATATTTAGGATCAAACACAAAGACATCAGACAAATACTGGGAAGGGGTTCCATTTTATTTTTCATTAATTTTTTTTGATTCAATACATCTACATAACAAATAGCTCAAAACCAGACACACAGAATCAGAAAGCTACCTTGCAACATTAATTTCACCATCCCTATACAATTGAGAAGAATTTGAGTTATAGAGGAATTGGAAAAACAAATTCAGTTCACTGACACCTATCCATCTTCTCCCAGAAAATATCTACAATTTCTTCTTTCTGTAACTTCCAAAATCTGATTTGATCTGGACTAAAAAGGCTCACAAAATTAGAATCCTCATTCCAAGACCTTTCCGGTGATATATGATACTTGATATTTTTGAAATAATTTTCCCACTGAACCATTCAAACAAACTTTCTTTCCCATGCACATTTCCTAAATAAATTTGAAATATTTTGAAATCTTTTCAATAGTCAAACTATTGAATTGAAATGATATTTTAAAATATGTATATTTTAATCTTTTTTACTCATAGTGCATCAGAATTGGACAAGTGGCATTTGGTGATTCATTCTGAAAATCCATTTCTGCATCCTTGACTAGCTACAATTTTGCCTTCACGAGTACCCGACTGAGCTGAATCGCTCCGTCGCAACACCTTTTCATCACCTTGAAAACCTTGTAGGAGTGTGTGACGAGCTGGGTTTCCCACTCATGTGCCTTTTCACGACCTTAGAAAACCCTGGGTGACTAAGCTCAGTCACGCACTCGCGCCTCATTTTTGGTCAACTACAATCCACCAGCGACTACGCGATGAGCTTGTTGCTCACTCATGCAGGGTTTGACCTTGACCATGAACCCTCTGTGACCATGTGATGAGTTGTCTTTCTCCTCCATGACCGTGCAACGTCATTTGCAAAATTTTGTCAATCAGCCAACTAGGCATGCTTCCCAAGGCAAGGCGACAACCGCTCACATGTGGATAGCTTCCTCTTTGTCTTCAAAGTCATATGTTATCCTTTTTAGTTATAAACATTACTACAGTCCATTTTCAAATGAATGTGGGATAAATCCCCTTTGATTTTAAAGCCTTCTTGTGCATTTTTGTTCAAAATTAGTGGGGCCCACCGTGCACTATATTCCTCCTGCCAAGCGCCTGCAAAGAGTTGCTTGGCTTCTTCTTTACATCTTAACATAAGTGTTCTCATATTTAAACACTAAAAATTACGTCGCCCATTGCATGTGGGATAAAAAAAATTATTGCCTGTGCACAAAAATGCATGTAAGTGCTCGATTTTCTTCATGTCTTGGACTTGCAACTTGTTATCTCCGTATGCTGGCAACCTCCTTATACTCTAGCGTAGACTTCCCTTTTACTGTTAGTTTTTATTTTTAATGAAGTGTTTTTAAACCATCCTTCTAATTCCCACACGTGAGTCTCCTTTATTCCCATTAACCTACACTGGACTTTGCATAGGTTGTGCATGTTTTCCATTTGGCATTACACTGCCTACTGCTTTACTTCAGGTAGCACATGGGGTTTCAGTTGGAGGTAAGGCATTAATAAAATAGTTTACATGCCTTGTTTATACTCTCACATGTGTTGTGCATCATGTACTTTGAGGCTTTAAACATTTTGAATGCCCCATATTGCTCTGGGCTTGGATGTTAGTGCTTTGGCCTACCTCTTGTATTACGCAGCCTTCTATTATGTTCAGCTTCCATATGCCCTGTGTAGATTACCTCCTCTACTATTTTTGGTTTTGAAATCCTCCCCCAAAACCAGCACATACAATGCTATGTGATTTGTTGTTTAATATTTTTGAAAAATCATACTAATTCCTATGCAGCCTTGCTCTAGTGGCCCAAGCTTCCATGCTTACTGATTTTAAAACAATGCACTGCTTCCATCGCTAGAATGCATTGCATAGATTTGGAAAGAAAAAAAATTGTTCCCCAATGTGTTGGGTCCTCTGCCAGTGGGCTACGTGGACTTTGCATTTGAAAACTTTGAACTTTGAAAATGCCCTCCACTCTATACTGCGTAGCCCTCCATTTTAATTAAAACACATGCCAATTCTTATTTGATTAAACTTTAAAGTTTTAAAATAAAAACCTTCATTTCAATGTTGTGCAACATTTGGTTTATTGCGAAGGTCTCTTTCTCTCACTTAATGGGCAATGCATTTTGAACTCACCACTTTGCAATTTATTAATGTCCAAGCTTCTATGTAGACTCTCCTTATCTACCTTTTGTGCAACATTTTGGCAATGTGCAATGTGGAGTGTTATTTCAAAAACTTAAGGTAATTTGCAAGCTTAGGTAAATGAATTCTCATCATTCCCTTAGCATTTGAAATGTTTATCAAAGTCTATTCTTAAGACTTCCTGCATAGGAGAGCTTTGAAATTATGTTTAAATATTTTCATTGAATGTTTTCTAACTCTATTTGAGTATCCTCCATTCTATACTACGGAATCATTTTGAGTAACAATGTGCAACCTTCATACTCAAGACAATGTGTAGTTTCCATTCTTTCAAAACATGCGTTGGCCTTTTAAAATTATCAATCAGTTCACTAGCTTTGTATATGAATCCACATTTCTCTTTCTGACAGTTTGTCAAATCATTTGGGTGCCTCAATTGTGTTTCCACATCTTCATACATACATGTTTAAATACTCCCATTTTGCATAGATCTTACTCTCATCAAACTCCATGACTTATCTCATAACCATGCTGAGCTTTGACGCTCACCAATTACATCCTCTATTGACATCGAGATGAGCCTCTTTGAGACATTCTGTCAAAAATCCTTGTTGCACTATCTATGGTTCTACATGTACATGCATGTCGAGCTGAGCATAAGTAAAGTTACAAATATTTATGACTTTCTCTGTCAAGCATCTCATATGCTTTCATGGATGTGCACGAGCTGGTACAAAGCTCTCACTTTAGTAGTTATAATAACTACCTCTTTTAACTATCTTCCTTTTTAATGTCATTTCCAGAATCACATTCAAATTAGTGATAAGGTAGACCAAAACTGCCCTGATGACTCTTGTCTATACTTTCATATCCTCAATATAAAACATTATGTAACTAGACCATAAAGTATCAGTATAAAACTGTATAAGTGCAAATGCCAAAACAACATAAATCTCAATCGGATCAACCTTTGCAAACAATACAAAAAATTTCCTTGAGCCCCAAGCCCGATCCCGGTAATACACTTTCACATACAGAGTATAGGGAAATGATCCTCATTCTGAAACAATCATCCGAAAAAATTTACCAACCTCTGAAGATGGAAATTCAGTAAAGTGCAATTCTGAAAACGTTGTTAATCTGCACAAAACCTCTTTGCTTTTTAATTTGAAAACTCAACCAACAAAACCCTCATGATCTGAAACCTCGGTAATAGATTTAGTTTCATACAAGGATCATGAAACTATCACTAACTTGCTTTGATGATCCAGGGATTGAAAGACATTGATGTGTAAAGTAAGCACCTATAACATTTTCTAAACCAAAACACGGCATATATGCATAAATTAGGTTTGGAATCAGCAAAGAAAAGTGATCAATCGGATTGGTAGAAGTCTGAAAATATCCAGGTAGGTACAAATCCATGCTTAAAGTACAAGGGACAACTCAATTATCCAAGGCATTCATCTGGATATACATTTGCAAGACCTCAAAGTAAGCTACTTCAGAATTCTACATTTGACCATTTGGCAAATTGATAGAAAATGCAAACAGAATGAGCTTAGCAAACTGACCAAATGGATTCAAAATAGATTGAGCTTTGGAACATAAGTTCTCTGATATACACACTAAATAATCCCAAAGTGGCAGGCCATGAAACTTAATAGAATACAATATATTCAAAGGCGAACTAGGCCTGTTACAACAAATTGATACTTAGGAAAAAGTGCAAATTTGGACAAGCACCTCCGAATGGCTATCTCCAAAACAAGTCCAAACTGAAATTTGAGGGTTGGAACCCACTGCATATGCCAAATAAAAGGTGGGGAACATGTCTTCCAAGTTTTTTTTTGCAAAAATTATCAGGCCCATTTTTGCATGTCTTCAAAGTAAGGATTCTCCGCAAGTTTTTAGGGGTTATTCATCTTGCCTTAGAGGAATTTTTAGTATAGTCACTCTAAATTTCTCCAAAATTTAAGAGTACTAACACCTTATTTAGTGCAAAAACAGCAGGCACTGCACATGGGCTTAGGCTCTTGCCAATTAGACCAGATTCAAGAAGCTCTTGTATTTGTTTTCCCACCTCCTCATTCTGTTGTGGTGTTAGTTTGTAGGCTGCTTCGTTAGGTACTATTGATCTTGGTATGAGATCTATATAGTGACTTATCTCTCTCATTGGTGGTAGAATCCTTTCCCTATCATCTGCAACTATACCCTGATATTTATCAAGAATGGTGGCCACTTCTTCATCCATATTTGGTGTCTTTTTCTCTACACTTTCTATCTTCAAAACATAACTGTCATTATTTGTAGATTCAGTAGTATCCTTTATCTCCATTGGAAAAGACTCCATCTTGTCTTTAAGAATAGGTATGAGTGCAAAGAAATGGCCATTCTCACCTTATATTGCCTTCAATAATTCATTCTTACCCATCACCATTATCTTAACCTCTTTCTCTTTAGACTCTTCTTGATTTATCTCTGCCAGTGGTAATAATTCAATTAATTTACCATCTTTGGTTATGGTATAGGTGTTTTAACCCCATCATGTTTGGATTTTAAGGCATACTTCCATGGCCTTCCAAAAATAAGTTTTCATTCATCCATCTTCATCACATCAACTAGCAATATGTCCTTATAGGCTTCAATTTGAAATTTAATCGATGACTGCTCATTTACTATATTTTGTTGTCCTGTATTAAGCCATGAGACTTTGTAAGGGAAAGGATGAGTAACTCTTATCAACTTCATATTTTCAACCATTTCAAGAGAAATAAAATTCTTTTTTGAACCAGAATCAATTAGGACTTTACACACTGCTCCTCCAGCTTTGCAGTTTGTCCAAAAATGTGACTTTTTTGAGGTGGCTCCTTTTTTATTAGTTCTTGTAGGAGTATTCTTCTCAATATAAGTTCTTTACCTTTCTATGGATAACCATAGGAATCAATATTATTCTAAGGATCATGTTCTTTGACTAAATGTGTTCACCTCTCTCCTTGAGAGCTAGACCCTATCTTCTCTGGGCACATGTAAGAAATATGTCCATCTTGATTGAAACTAAAAAATTTAATGGGTCCATTGCCTCTTCCTTGTGACCATCCTCTAAAATTTGGTCTTCTCCCTATGAAATTATTAGTCCTACTTGGTTCTTGACTGGTTTCACCTTGAGATTTGAAACTTTGTCCATTTTCCCTTGACTGGTTTCTTCCTCTGAATGGTTGTTTTCCCCTGCCTCTATTATTTTGATCTTTTCTCCTCTTAAACTTTTCTTCCACTTTCAAAGCTAATTGGTAACACCTTGACACCGTATTAGAACTCAAAAATTTCAGCCACTCTTGAATATTCATCCTTGATCCATTTATATACATTTCTACCTTGACACATTTAGGATCTATGATTCTTGGTCTAAGACTCAATTTAAGGAATTCCTTAGTATATGTGCTAATGTCCATCTCTTTTTCTTAGGTTTTTCCTCCTTTGATGTAATTTTACTTCATAGTCTTATAATATATATGTCTCCTTCACCATTGCAACCATTCTCTTCCATGATGTGATCTTCTTCTTTTCATCCTAAGCTCTTTCCTCTTTAATGAAACTCCACCAAGTTATTGTTTCTCCCTTCATCTTAGATTTTTCTACCTTCACTTTTTTTGCTTTAGTGATTCCTTCACATTCAAAGTGATTCTCTAAGGCTCCAATCCAATCTATCACAACCTCAGCAATCATTTTCCCATCAAACATGGGTAACTCCACTGCCTCACCTCCCAAAGTTTCCAAAGCTTTGATGAAACATTTATGATCCTCAAGTATATTCAGTTCTTCTCTAGGTGCTTCCTCTTCTTCATCTTCATCTTTTCCTTTCCTATCTTCTTCTTTATTTTTTACAATCTTCTCTACTTGATCCAAATTGTATGCCAAATGTTCTAATCTCTCTCTCAACAACCTATTCTCTTCTTCCTGATCTTCCACCTTCCTAGCAAGCTCTGCATTAGTCACCATGTTGCAACTTCCCTCGGAAGATTCTAAATTTTACATAAACAAAGTTTCTTCTCCAAGAAAAGTATCCAAATCATCTGATACCAAAAATGATGCACAGTCAAGTACTTTGGCACACCACTAGAGGGACAATCCACTCTAATATCTCAATAAAGGACTCTAAACACCATTAATGATTCTTTCAAACCACTGATTAACTCTCAAGCTATTCTTATTCCCATTTACATTTAAGTGTTTTAAAAAGAAGATATATGAATCATAACACCCAAATCCACTATAATGTGAGTGGAAATTCCAAGGACTTAGAAAAACCTTAGAATGGGTAAAAAAACACATCAAAATCATTAATTATATTTTCCCAATGGATTGGGATGGACTTGCTTCACAAACCTCACAAACTCCTTGTAGCCACATGAACTTGGTTTTCCTTAGTTAGTTCAATAACCCTCCAAACAACTTCAAAAACAAAATTGATATTCAGATACCAATTAATGAGATCCTATTGATTCGTCAAGGATGGATTTTAAACCCAATACCAAGACACCTAAACTTGTAGAAATATAGTGACTTAGAAATGGCCAATTAGGTCCATTTAACAAAGGAACTAATATTTCCCTTTGAAATTTCTCCAAACCAGCACATTGAGGATTTGAGGGATCCAAAAAATATCTAAATTGAAAGCTATACCTTCTAGCTTGACACATATTAAAAGTTGAGAATAAAAAGCATACAATTTCTAGGTGGGCACATGAGGATGTCCACCTAGGGAATCAATTTTCTCACAACTCCCTACATGTAAACAAAAATCAAAAGAAAAGTATTAAATTAAATTGGAATAGATTTAATTCAACCAAAGGTCTATGGAAACCTATGGTGGGAATTCACACTAAATCCATTTCAAGCACAACCCTAGCAAAATTATGCTTTAATCGACCAGTCTACACAAAACATTAACTTTATCACAAATGGAACTCTAGATACTCAGAGTGGATGCAAATGAAATATAGTAAGGTTGCCTAACTAACTACCTTGGTTATACATCTTAATAAATCCATGTATGCATAGAGTAATTCATTATTATAAGGAAATGCAGGAAAACTCTATTATTTCAAAACCGTCTTCTCTTGCCCATACATTCAAAGCTTCTCTACCATCTTAAATTTTATTTCTTGACCTATCCTATTCAAGGGACATATAAATCCCAAGAATCCATCATTTTCTTACAAGAAACTCATTGACTTCCAACCTTTTCATAATGTGAGGCCTCACCCCGAACCCCATCGTAGTTTTCCAGTTTTATGTTTATGATAGATTTAGCATATGATACTTTACTTTTGATGCACTATAGACATTATCGACTTTATTCTTTATGCCATGGATTTTATTATTTTGGATGCATGGACATATGATACTTTATGATGCACCTTGTGGACTATATTATGTTTTCTATTATGGACATTTATTCTGAGACTATTGATTTGGAAATACATTATGATTATGTTTTGGTTATTGATGAGATTGGGATTTATTAGAAATAGATATTTAATTTTGAATTCTCACAATGAAAATTTTACCTTATGATATATTCTTAAAATGAGATTGATGTAATCTTGGGATCTTTAGTAATAAACTTAGTATGTCAATGATTTCCTTAATATTCTAAATATTGCTTAATTCTTTATGATATATATATA
>MU224979.1:3070523-3085160 GCA_018584345.1 Thuja plicata | reverse complement strand
TATATATATATATATATATATATACTTACAATAAAATGTAAATGTATATATATATTAAGATATATATACACAGTCCTCCTATGATAATTTCACATGGATGTTGCAGACATGCACATCCCAAAATGAAAACAAAAAAAAAAGTTAGGTTTGGAGGGAAGAAAGAAAATAATGGGTTGCAAACAAAAAAAAAATAAAATTTATTACCTCATTTTGGAACCTTAACCCTAATTTCAAAATTAGGGTTAGGATTTCAAAATTGAGAGGGAATAAAAGTTTTTGAGTGGGAAACAACTTCTTTTAGGTATTTAGTCTTTTAGTTTTATTTTGTCTTTCCTTTAAAAAGGGAAAGTTTACATCCCTTCATAGTTTACTAAATTGGTAATTAAAATTAGATTGGGATTTAATGTAAATTGTTTTATGGATGAAAGGATTGATTAAAAGGAAGAATTTAATATCGTAATTTTTATTTTCATAAGGAAAAATGTAAGAGTTTAACTTATTTCCTATTAAAATTAGTTGAGATCATCCCATTAGATGTTTATGAATTAAATTTTTTTTATTTTTTTAATATCTGGTGATATTATTTTGGAAATTAAATTAAACATAGGTGGAAGAATTAAATTATTTAGAGGGTGATGAAAAGAGATAAATGAATTTTTGTGTGAACTATTGTAGTTGGTAATGGAATTCTTTATGATTAATATATTAAGTCATAAGGTGGTAAGTGTACCCTTTAGTTTGACTATAGCACTAATAAGACAACATATTAATTAAATTCAAGGATTTAATAAATTAAACGTTTAATTGAACTAATGAAAAATTTATAAGTTCAAATTTAAAACAATCGTAGCCCTTGACATGATTATCTAGCCCTCGCGATTAGTTATAAGATCTGTGCTACAAATTTAACCTAGCAAATAATTTAACGATAATTAAATAAATTAAAATTAAAATATTAAAGAGGAAATTTAATTAAATTTTTGTAAATAAAACTTAGGGACTTATAATGTTATTTTTATGTGGTCAATATATGTGGCTAGTATACTGATCATTATAAAAATAATATTATGGAAGTGCCTTACCCTAGGGGGTTAATTTTTAAACATAGAGTCTTTAGGCTTTCAACATACCAGTTTTTCCAAACGTCCCTAGAGATTGAGTAAAGGGAGTCCCTCTCACTCTCTACACATCATCAAACTCTATTAATGAATAATTGGGATGACACGTAAATTCAAATAACCTCGCCTTGTGTATCTTTAACTTTAGTAGATGACTAGGGTTAAGGGAGGTTGACACTTAGTCATGATTCCCCTTAGACCCTCTTGACTTTGAACCTCACCTTTTAAAAAACAAAAGTTGTTGCATTTTTGGGCGTGAATTTTTGGGCATGACACATAAAGACAAGAAAAGTTTCTCAACAACAAATTTTCCAAAATAACAAGAAAAGATGCTCAAAGACAAGAAATAAATAAAAAATCAAACTTAGAGGATGTCAACACCCATCCAAAGCTTTCATATCGACACAAACATGAACACTAACTAGACCAACCCAAGAATTAACCAAAAATGTCCTAAGGTGGCTATGCAACCCAGTTGGCTTATAAGGATGCCAAATAGGGTCATGCCACAACATGGATTAGAACTTTATTACAAACACAACATTGTAAAAAAAAAGGTTCCACAAAAGTTTTGATTCTTCTTTGTTCTTTTCTTTGATGAGTACCCCTGGTCATGATGCCTTTTTGTTGATTTTATCTTTGTATTTTTGTAGACCATACTCGCAATTTCCCCAATCTTTAATATCTTGGTGTATCTTTGATGGTGTATATTGGAATACATGTCATTTGTAGAATGATCTGTTTATGGGTACTTTAGTGCATCATTTTTGGTCATGCAATTATGGTTATGTATGCCTCACTAGGGGCAACATCTAGTGCTCTTCCACCAAAGTCCCTAATCAATAATTGGGTGTGTAACACCCCAAAATTGGCACCTTACAATTCTAATCAATTTTGGTACATTTTCTCATCATCGAAGTCCTATTGTACTAGGAAAATTCTCCTTCCTAATTGTCTTTAATTGAATTAGTCTCAAATGCAGAAAACCTGAATTTGCATAAATCCTACACCATATTTAATTCCTAAATTTTTAAAATTTATTAGCTACAAATCCCTATGATTAATTAATTTAATTCTAAAGTCCTAAGTGCTTTTAAATTAAATTAATTCCACCCCCTTTAGCTAATACACATCAAAAGGAATTAAATAATTATTTACTTATTTGAATGGATTATCCTCACTAGAAGTTCAATAATTTAAGATGAAAAGCCACCCATGCGGCAATAATTCATTTACTTAATTGAATAATTCCTTCAATTTTGTCTCACCTTCCTCCATGGAGATGAAGAGTTAGTCGTTTCTTTTCAAGAAACTTTTCATACTCTTTTCAGGTTCTTCTATATTATGGACCTTCTTTCCTTCATTTGAGAGGAGCAATTTTAGAGTATCAAAACTATAGCAAAATATTGTCTCAATTCTCTCATGTTTTCAATCTTTTATTGCATATTTAGTTTAATCTCATTTAGATTAATGGAATTTTGCATCTTAATTTAGTTTTCTTATGTATCAAATAGCTTAATTCTACTATTTCTTTCAAGTTTCTTAGTTTAAAATCTGCATCTCCATTTCTAGATTACAATTGCATCTCTCATCTAGATTAGTTTTATTTTAGTTTTTCATGCTTTCAAATCCTCCATTTTAGCAATGGTCTATGGTTGTTGGCTCTTGTTCTGAGAGTAATTAAACACCCCAACTAAATAGGAGGCAACAGGTCGATTCAATTGATATTATGGAATGGACAATTCATGTTCATCTTTACAATTTGATGATTGAGCATTGACTATGTTGTGTTGTGCCTAATTTAGAGGTCAAAATTTAGACACATACATTTTGGCGCCCACCATGGGGCAGAAAATTGATTTCTGACCTCACTCTCAAAATTTTTTCTGACAAAATTTTATACTTTGTCGTACGGCTGTACTTCTCTGTGTATAGAATCTCGCGTGAGAATTCTGAGCATACCATGTGAATTTTTTCACTTCATTTCATGAAGCCTTGCACTTCCTCACGGGAAGCCTTGTACTTCCTCACGCGATACTTGGTGATAGTTTTTTAAATTTCACAGTTTTTGCAAGTGCTATTTCTTTTTTTTCTGATTATTCTAACATGCTGTTGTTTTTATCTTTCTGATTTTTCTGACAGCATAACAGTGGGCTACAGGTCGCTTGATGAAGACATAAACTTACTAACGGTTTTCATGTAGGACAGTTATCAAAGATCATTTTAAAACATTGTGCTTGTTTATTTCTTTCATCAAATAGTATAAATAGGGCCTTGTTAAAATTTCTTGGAAATCTTGATAGCAAAATAGGGGAATAGGCTCTTCATTACATAGAAGTGATTCCCATGGATGAATCCAAGATGCAGACATTGCTAGCATGATGGAGACCTAGGGAAGCAAGGAAAGTTAACAAACCTTTAGCATGTTCACTTGTTAGGGGATTATGCTCTTCTCTCTTTAAGAGAATCAGAAACCCAAAGGCTTGTGAATTGGTTGGAGGAGAGTTATCTCGGTGATTAATATGTCTTGCATGTTTGGGTAAGGTGAAGAGGTAGAGAAGTATGCTCTTCTCTCTTTGAGAGAATCATAAAATCTGAGCCAAGTTTTGTGTCACCTTTAGAGGGCCTGTCGGAAGTTGAACCTCTGGGAATGACCCAAGTGAGTACACACCTATCGCTGGTGATTCCACCTCACTATAATAAAGTCTTCTTTGTTGAGCCAAATACTCCAAAGCCATGGTAAATTCTTTCTCATGGTTCTGACTATCATCTTGAGAAAGCCTTGTTTGTTGTACTGAGCGGTGCCGCTCCCAGCCCTACTTGCGGGGGTGTATGACTTTCAAGTGTTGGTGTGGTTATGAGGCCCCAGCCTTGTATTAGGGACATTGAAGCTTATTGTGAATGGAAGCCCACTAAAAACTTTCTTAGCTAGATGCCTACCCGGATAACCTCTGAAAGAATACATAATCTATGCGCAGGGAGGGGGAAGAATCTCTCCCCTAGATTCTCAATATAGGTATGCACCTAGATGCTTGAGGTGGTATATGACGCTGGCCCCTACTTTAAGGGTAACCTTTGAACATATATTACTGAGTCCTTGGAAACACCAAAAACACGGGCGCCCTCTCGAGGGTGACACTACTGTGTGATCTGCACACATACGCATAAGTCAATAAGGCACGAATTTTGTCTTCTCTACCATTTTTTTGTAGGGATAACTAAGTGTTTGTTTCAAGTCTTAAACTATCCAATCGTGATTAAACAAAGACTCCCATGATTCTGCCAAGTTGCCTTGTCCTTGGTAGAACGGTTTGTGACTACTTCTTGTGTCACTATTGCTTGATCAAAACTTTGTGCTTGTTAACGATTGCTTGTCACATTCAAACTAAGGTTGCTGATCTAAACTATCATAAAAATGCCCTAAATCTAGAAATTCTATCAGAGAACAGTCCTGACTATGACTCAAAATCTGATTTTTGTCTCAAAAACTGAGTTGATCTATCAAGACCTGGAGTTTTCTCGCACGAGATTCAAGAAACTAAGCACTTCCTCATGTGAGCTTTCATTTTCTCATGCACAGTCACGAGTTTCCTCATGTGAACCAGCACTTTCTTGCATGAATCTATCCTTTGGTGTCCTAAAATAGTGAGTTATTTCCCATTGAATGATGAGTTTTTTTCCTGATCTAAATTTTGTCTGAGATCTGATTGCCTATTTCCCTATTGTCTGCAGTCTGAAAATAATTGTCTCAAGTTTTGAACTGACCAATTCTTTCTCAAACTCATTTTGTCTCTTTGTCTCAGTCCCACCTTTCTGTGCTTTTGTACCTTGCGATGTGATAGTCACATCTCCGTTGTTCTAGCCATACTCTTAACGATTTACGTTGGGTGCATTTCACATCTTGGATGTTATAGCATTTATCTCCTTTTTTCTATTTCTAGAGACAAAGTTCTAAGTTGGATCCTAAGTTCTCTCTTGTTTCATCTTTGTCTATGCCTGTTACAACTAGAAGCGACAATATATTTCCCATTCGTGGTTTCGGAATAGGTAGAGGTAAACCTTGTAATCAAGGAAGAGGTCATTGTGAAACTATTGTTCAATATGATAGTCAAGAGGGATCCTCACATTCCTCCTCACTATTCAGTATAGATCCCAGTCTAAATCATAAACCAATGTTCCAGCTGTGCTATAATCCCTTGTTTCAAGATCAACAAAATCCATTTCTTTCAAACCAACAAAACTTTGGAAGTTCATCTATTTGGGTTGACCCTATTGACGATCCTCACTACCTTATTGATCCTTTTGAGCATACCAATCCTTTTGGACCTATTGATCTTTCCAAACCCATCGACCCTTTTGACCCGCCAAAAGTTACATTGGCCATGAACTCTCAGCTCGATACACACACTCATACTGAAGCTGTGCACACATCACAATCCCACATCAACAACATGGGAAGCCCTTTCAATTACCTACATGTTCAATTCAGTGAGGTCCATGACCAATCTCAAAATGATCAGGGTCAACAAGAGGAGCAACATCACCATCACCCTCCTCCACATGACTAGAGTCAAGATCAGAATCCAATCATTTATGAGATCCTCAGTAATGATGATGAGACGATAACTCAAATTGATATAGATGCTGCAAAATCTAATAAGGCTCTCATCAAGATGATGTAAATTCTCCTTGCGGAAGATAAAGAGAAATATTTTCTAGATTTGGCAAACCAAGGAGTTAAGCTACCCATAAATTTCCAAGTGGAAACACTTGTGGCTAAAGAAGAAGAGACTGAGACTACCAAATTGAAAAAGATGATTCAATATATGCAAAACCAAATTAGACAACTTGTAAAGGATAGGGGAAAACCCACACAACAATTCACAATGGAGAGCATTTGTCCATTTCCTTTTGATACGAGTCTCCATATGCCACCTCTTCTCAAAGGTGTGGAACTCCCTAAGTATGATAAATATCTGGGTACCACCAATCCTTAGGATCATCTAATAGAATTTGGGGCCCTATCTATGGATTTCATTCATGATCAAACTTATTTAATGTGTCTCTTTCCCCGAAGTCTGTGTGGAGCTGCCATGGAGTGGTTTCTCGACTACCCACCGACATTAAGACTTTTGATGAGATTGAAAATCTCTTTATCCAACATTATTCTCACAACATACAACATCCCATCAACATCAGGGACCTTTGCAATCTCAAGCAAAGACAAGGGGAGCCATTCCTGATATTTCTCCAGAGATGGAGACAGCTTTGCACAAAGTATCCTTGTAAAATACCCAAATCTAAGAAACTTGATATCTTCTTGGATAATCTCACTCCTAATTTTGGGTATCAGGTATAGCTTCAAGGTCCCCTCAATTTTGATAGCATGATTAAGCAAGCTGTGAGGATAGAGGCATTTATGGTTAAGAAAGGGGAATTGACTTTATACAAAGACAACAAACAAGGTTCCTCCTCTTCCAGCAAAGATAAAGGGAAGTTTTTCAACAAGAATAGGGACATTGTGAATGATGGAGTGGTTGATAATGTGAACCTGGCTCCTTCAAAACTAGTTTTCAATCTTACTTCTAGTATACAAGCAATCAAAACTGCTGGAAAGGATGCAACAAATACTCAACCACCTTCTAGATTCTCTAGCAACAAACCTTGGGCCCCTTGACCCAAGCATGAATTTACTTCTTTGGGAGAACTGCTTGATGTAGTTTACAAGACTTTTGTTCAAAACCAGATTCTCACTCCTTTGGACAAGAGTCTATATGATCCACAACCATGACCCCATCAGTTGAACGACAATGCATACTGTGACTATAACTAGAACAAGGGTCATAAGACTCCTACTTGTGTTCAGTTGTGCCATAAGGTCCAAGATCTGATTGATAATGAGGTTATTGTTGTGGAAAATCATAATAAGAATTTAGATCACCAGGCATTTAAAGATCCCTTTCCTCATCACGAGAAAGGTGAGTCTTCCAACACTAAGAACAACAATACCAAGGTTAAATACACACATACCACTAATGGAAATGTCATCAACATGATCGAGCCTATCAAAGTTGAGTATTTTGATGTGATTAATATCAAGGGGAGTGGGGATGCTCCTAATCCTAAGACCCTGTTTGTCTTGAGAGGCCCTGGGTCTCACTCATCTAAATCAGAATCATCTCAGGATTGCGCAAACATCATTACTAGATCCCACACTAAGATCACTCTCAAGGGTCCTAACCCTCCTTCTACTACATCTGCACTGAAACAACCCATAGATAAAGCTATTTTTGGTCTTGCCAACAAGACTAGAAAAGTGGTCCCCACACCTCCTATTGCTAATTATAGAATTTTTGACCAACTGCAAAGAACCAACGCTCAAATAACCATCTTTGAGTTGTTGAAGATCTCGCCTACTCACAGGGAGATTCTGGATAAAGCCCTCACAGAAGCTAACATCCCCAAAGACATTAATCTTGATCAATTTCAATCCATGGTGGGTCACTTGACTTCACCGCACTATCTATCTTTCTCAGAAGAAGATGACCATTTGATCAGTCACCCGCATAATGCTCCTTTGCATATAGAGGTCATGATTGGAAAAAAAATAGTCCGCCACATCCTTATTGATAAGGTGCTGGCCTCAACATTTGCTCTGCTCACTTTCTTTCTCAGCTAGGATATGATGAAGATCGCATAGATTCCTGCAAGATAATTACTATCAAGTCCTATGATGAAGAAGAAAGAAAGTCTAAAGGTTTAGTTGTGCTACTCATTCGGGTTGGACCGGTTGAAAGAGATGTCACATGTCAGGTGTTGGACCTTCCTCTTGCTTATAATATCATGTTAGGAAGACTGTGGATCCATGAAATGCAAGCGGTTCCCTCTATGTATAATCAGTGCATCAAGTTTCCTTTCCACAGTGTAGAAGTGACAGTTCCTTCTAATATGAGCTCTTCCTGTAATACGCTCACATAGTCAGTTGATATTCTTGTTCTTAATAATAGAGAATACACAAAATTCTATGATGCCAAGCATAGAGACATGGAACAGACTTTGAAAATCAAAGACATAAGAATAGGGAGGTATCAAATAGAACCTGTGCTATCATTAGTATCTCTACCTCCATCTCCTCATTCTTATGGGAGACCTTCTGAGAACAATAAATCTTCTACTGCTCCTCCTGAAATAGTTTATGATAGTGTATTTGTACGGGCTTCAACACCATTAGAAGATGAAGATGAGGAAAGAGCTATTAAAGCTTGGCTTTACAAAGGAAAGAACATATCTAAATAGATTACCCCAGCTCGTGAACTAGATCCCAATAGTGAAGGTCTTAAAATCATGAAATGCTTTGGATACAAAGGGAGTGGTCCAATAGAGATGAATGGTAATGGGTTAGTGGAACCTATTAAAGCTATGCATCAAAAGATGAAAGACACAACTGGTTTAGGTTTCAAGAAGATCCCATTCCATCTAGGGATTAACAAATTTGTGCCAAAACTAGATCCTCCACCAGAACCTAAAGGCACAACTATAGTTGACAATGCAGGGGATAACTCTAACGAGGGTTTCTTTCCTTATCCTATTCCTCCAGATCTGGTAGCATTCTTTGCTGAGCCAGATGATGTCATGATACATGTCAATATAGCTAAGGCTGGCAGTGACTCCAATGTCGCTATTCCATTTACTACTCTGACATACAAATAATGGAAAGTGTCACAAGATCCTAGTTTCCAAGGTGAACGATACATACCATCACAGTTTCAAGAGCAGTCTGCACAAGAATAGGATGGTGTTACAAGAACTCCCAAACCTTCATGGTGCAAACATCCTAGTCAAAGTTTAGACACAGATTCCCATGAATATGAGTTTGACAGTTTTTGAGAAGGATCCTATGAAAAGCTTCTCGACATAGGTGATGAGTCTAGTGAAAGGTCTAATGAGTCTGATTCCATAAATGTCAATGTGTCTCCTACTACGGTTGCTAGGAGTCAAAGGGATTTGAATACACCTTTGGATGATATTTCTCTAGGTCTCAGCTTACTAGTTAGCGCTTTCGATGATTATACCATGAATGCACTTGAACCTGTCACTTCTCTCTCGCTCCAACATCCCAAGCTAATAGACTAGAATTCCCCTTCCTCATCGAATGAAGTCCTCAAATTCTAGAATGACTATGCTCTAGCTTGTTATCTTCATGCTTTTGAACCTGTAACATCCTACACCAGTGAAGAAAGTTTCAACATGACCAAGGATGATATCAAGTATCTTAGTCATAAAATCAAAAGAAGAAAAAATAGGCGCTCTGATAGTGAAAACAACATTGTGGCAGTGTCAGAGCCAAAAAAAGTAAAAAGAATAGACATATCCAAAGGTGAAAACCTCTCTAAGGTTCCTGAGGATGGGATACTTGATGTGCTTTTGAGTCATTTATAGGAATTCTCATCGGTGATAATTGAGCCAACTTAGCCAGTAAGTTTGGGTATAGAAGAACATCCACACATTATTCATGTGGCTAAATCATTGTCTGTAGAAGAACTCAAAGAATTCACAGATTTCTTCAAAGAGAAAAAAATAAACTTTACACAGACATACTCTGACATGCCTAGTGTAGATCCTGATCTTATCATGCACCACCTATCAATAGATCCTAGAGTAAAATCAGTCAAGAAAAAACTTAGAAAATGCATCCACATGTGGCTCTACTTATCAAAGTGGAGTTAGAGAAACTTTTAAAAGCTAGGTTTATCAGAGAAATTGACTATGCAAAATGGATCTCCAACATAGTTCCAATGTTGAAGCATGAAAAATCTATCAAAGTCTACACAGACTTTAGGGACTTAAACAAGGCATGTCCAAAGGATGATTTCCCACTACCCAACATTGATATGATTGTGGATATGAAATTAGGGTATGAAATGTACTCCCTAATGGATGGTTTCTCTGGCTGCAACCAAATCAAAATTTCTCTAGAGGACCAAGAAAATACTACTTTCACTTGTGCATTGGGCACTTTCTGCTAGAATGTTATGCCTTTTGGTCTTAAGAATACTGGAGCCACGTATCAGAGAGCAGTCACTACTATATTTCATGATATGAGGCACAAAAAAATGGAGGATTATGTTGATGACACCCTTGCTAAAAGTATGGATAGGAAAGCACATCTTACTGATCTAGGCCCTATACTAGATCGTATGGAAAAATTCAAACTACATCTCAATCCTAAGAAATGTGCATTTGGAGTAACGTCAGGAAAAATGCTTGGTTATATCATCTCCGCAAAAGGAATCAAGGTGGATCCTGAAAAGGTGCAAGCTATCATGGAAATTCCTCCACCTCACAATATCATACAAATTAGAGGTCTTCAAGGTCGGCTTCAGTCTATCTGATGCTTTATCTCATAGCTAGCTAACAAGTCACAGCCATTTACTAAAACTCTACATAAAGGTGTGTCCTATGAATGGAATAAAGAATGTGAACAAGGTTTTCAACAAATCAAATAATATCTAGCCAATCCACCTATATTAATGCCTCCTATTCATGGGAATCCATTAATCTTATACATCTCAGCTAAAGAAACATCTCTGGGTGCTCTATTGGCTCAAGAAGATCAAAACAATAAAGACAGAGCAATCTATTACATCATCAAAACATTGGTCTCCTATGAAATGAATTATTTTTTCATTGAGAAAGATTGCTTAGCGGTGGTGTTCACTTCCCAGAAGTTATGAAATTACATGCTTTCTCACACTACAAGGCTCATTACAAAAATTGATCCATTAAAGTACTTACTCAACAAAGCTTCCCTCATGGGTAGATTATCTAAGTGGGTCATGATACTCAGTGAATTTGACATTGAGTATGTGGAAAGAAAAGCTATCAAAGGGTAAGAAATTGTAGATCAGTTGGCTGAGGTACCTATTATAGACCATCAACCATTAAGGATCAAGCTCCTAGATGATTCCAACATGATTCTCACACCTTAGTCATGGACCATGTTCTTTGATGGATCATTCACCCAGCAGGGGTCAGGTGCCGGAATCTTGTTCATTACACCTCAGTGATATTCATTACCAAAGGCTTATAAATGATGTTTCCTTGCACAAATAACACTACTGAGTATGAAGCCTTGATTAATAGATTAAAGATCGCTATTGAATGGCATGTCGATGAGTTGAAGGTCTTTGGAGATTCACAGTTGATTATTAATCAGGTGAATGACATCTATCAAACAAAAGACAAAAAATTGGTGCCTTATAAAAAGATGGTTGATGATCTTAAGAAATACTTTGCACATGTTACTTTCCAACAAATTCCAAGGGCAGATAATAAAGCAGACGATGCCATGGCTACTCTGGCTTCCATGTTACAAATGCCAGAAAATGACTTCAGACATGAATTCCTAGTGGAGATGTTATGCTACCCTGCTTATAATTCCCCTAAATCCCAGATTATCTATTTAGTCATTGGACATGACTCATCCTGCTACCACCATATTTACTCCTACCTTCATGATAAGATCATTCTAGATACTTACACCCAAAATGAGAAATGTCACTTAATCCGCAGTGCTTCACGGTTTGTCATCATAGATAACGACTTATATAGGCGAGGTCTAGACGGTACCCTCCTTAGGTGTTTAGAACCTGATGAGTCCAAGTGCGTGTTAGTAGAGGTACATGAAGGTGTCTGTGGATCTCACTCAAATGGCCTAACACTGGCTCGCAAACTTATTAGAGCTGGTTACTATTGGCTAGATATGGAGAAAGAAGCTACACAATTTGCTAAATCTTGCAAACAATGCCAGCTTCATGGAAATTTGTTCCACGCTCCTGCCAAGGAGCTCATTCATTTTGTTAGCTTTTGGCCATTTCAACAGTGGGCCTTTGACTTGGTGGGTCAGATACATCTATCTTCTTCAAGGGGACATAAATACATCATCATTGCTATAGACTATTTCACCAAGTGGGTCGAGGCAGTGCCTCTCATCATAGCTAATGGCAAGTCTATGGCCATGTTTATACTAAACTACATCATCTGGAAATATGGTGTACCCTCATCAATAATCACTGACAATGGGGGAAAATTCAAGAACAAGGATCCAATAGATTTATGTACTAAGTTCAGAATCATTTAGCACTAGTCCTCTATCTATTTTCCCTAGGGTAATGGACAGGCAGAAGCTTCAAATAAAACTATTCACAAGATTTTACACCGCACAGTACACAAGTTTGGATGAGATTGGCATCTCCAGATTAATCCATCTTTATGGGCTTACCACACCAGTATCTGGACACCAACAGTGGCCACGCCCTTTTCTATAGTTTATGGTGTTGATTTCGTACTTCATATTGAGGTTGAGATTCCTACCTTGCGAGTCTCTCTGAAGGGCCTCATCATTGATGATGATATCCGAATATCTCAGCTTCAAGAGCTTGAACTACTGGATGAACATTGGAAAGTGGCATTCGATCATCTCCGAGCATATTAGAAGAGAATATCTAAAAGCTACAACAAGAAGGTCAGACCAAGGGAATTCCAAATGGGTGATCTCATCCTGAGATAAAACCCCAAGAATCAACAGTAGCGGGTCCAGAAAGGAAAATTTGAACCAAACTGGCTTGGTCCGCATGTTATCACTGTAGTATGTGGGTCTAGTGCTTACCAGCTCTCTACCTAAGAGGGGGAAGATCTCAAAGAGCCTATCAATGCTCTTCATTTGAAGAAGTTCTATAGTTAAGATGTCTTCTGAATGCTCAAGTACATACTCTATTCTGAGAAAATCCTAAAAATTACAAAATTTCTTGAAAAAATGATCATCTTAGTGAAAACCTAGAAAATAGGTGCTTTGATGTATCTATTATCCTGGTGAAAACCTGGTAAACAGGCACCTTAATAATACCAAAAAAATAAAAAATACAAAAAAATCAAAAAAAGAAAAAGTACAAAAAAATTGAAAAATGGAAAATACAAAAAAATGAGAAAAAAGAGAAAAATATGCCATTGATGAAAACTTGGTAAATAGGCATCATGGTAGCAAAAATAGAATTTCTACCAAGGTGGTGAAAACTTGGTAAACAAACGCCTCTTTTTCTATAATACTCTATCTATCGTGCCATCCATTAGCTTTCTTGCAATTTTCTCTCCTGCTTTCCTGCTTTAGTTTGCTTGCTCATGCATTCACTCTCAGTTATCTTCGAGATTTTGCTTGACTTCACATGGATTGAGATTGGTCACACTTGGGGGCATCTTTCTGGTCTAGGGGATATTGTCCTATCTTTTTGAGTCTCTCTCCTCTTTGCATCAGTCACCAGTGGTTCTCATTGAGTCTTCATGTTGATGCCTAGATTTCACATCGATCTTTATGCTTGAGAATCTCTTTCTCGCATTAGTCACAAGTGATTTTCACTACGTCTACCTACTATCATTGTACTACTGAGATTTCTCACATCATATTTCTATCTACATATTTGACATCAATCCATTCATTACTTGGGGGTATGGCTCCCCACTTTGATTACATCTTTGGTTTACACTCGAGTCAGTAATCTTGTCAATTCTAAAGGGCAACTCTCTACTGACACAAATTGGTATTTTTCAACATGCCAATCAAATAGTGGTTTTCAACACTATCTTTGGACACATCTGCATTTTTCAACATACATTGGATACATCACAATGTAAACATCTCTCGATAGCAATCAAACACAATGCACTCACAAGCACAACGGTGTTTTTCAACACCCTAAACACATGCACCTTTGAAAACTTTGAAACATGCTGAGCTATGATTGAATCTTTCTTTGTATGTTGTCTATTCTCATGGTTTTCATTGCTATTTTATTTTTTCTACTGCTTGTTGGTGTAGTTTTGATGATCCGACAACGTCAAATAAATAGTGTGTATGTGATAAGAGCTTCTACATTAAGGTGGAAAAGCCTCACTTCCATCACTCTTGTTTATTTGTACACCAAGGGGAGGTTGGCACTATCTCCTTGATTGTTATTGCTCTATTTTTTTACTTGTGTACTCTTACTATATCAAACTGGAAACAATGTTCAAGTCATCTTGGCTTTTGTGCCATGGTGCTTACATTTGTTTCCTATATTTTATCCGATGAAAGTCATATCCATATTCCTATGGTTGCAGTGGCACTAGTAAGGATTGTATTGACTCTGATGTTCCAAAAATACTCAATGATGATAATTATGTGATGAGTCCAACAACCAAGTCCTAGGGTTGCATTTAGCTTAGGCTTTCATTCACATTTTAAGCTTGCATAGTGATAGTTTTGGTGCTCTCTTCATTGTCTTCTCATTCTTTGAAGGTTCTCATCTTTTTTCCTGGATTCCTCTTGACTACACAAGCGTCCGGTCCTTTCTCTCAATCTTCATTCATATTCTTTGGTTAGTACCTGTTGTATATTGCAATATCCTTCATGAGATGAGTAGTACCATTGCATTCATTACAAAAGTGCATTGCCATACATTCATTTGCATATATATATATATATATA
>MU224979.1:3040157-3070428 GCA_018584345.1 Thuja plicata | reverse complement strand
AAACATATGCATCCATTATAAGCATAAATAAAATCATACATAGCATTTATCCATCTAACATTTATCACTGCATTATATTAATTCATACATCAATAAAAAATGTGCATAAACATTTGCATATTCATCCATGGCATACATTTCTAATTCATGCATCTAATCATATAAGAAACATCTCACAAGACATACAAGTTTGAAGCAATATATAAACAAGTACAATGATGCCAAAATTGAGCTCATATATATCAATTGGTCAAATGTACAAGGGTGCTACTCGAGCATAGTATATCAAAATGGTGGTACAATATATATCAATATGTCTCATCTAGCCACTCCCAACTAGAGGAGGTGGAGGAGGTGGCATGGCATGCTACTGAGGAGGTGCCTATGGAGCGGCCTATTCCCCAGCATACTCTGAATAATGGTGAAACCTGGTCTACTACCTCGGGAACTGTGATCATGTATGCAGCATAGTAATAGGCTGACTGAGCAGCCTCATATCTTGCCTCTATGTGCGCTCTGGATAATGCCTCTTGTAAACCTCAGATCTCTCGATCCCACTCAGCCACTCGGGTCTCTTGGATGACCATCGGTGTATGGTAATCATCTCACTCCCTCTGTACCTACCTCACTCTCTCCTGGCTCCTCCTGAGAGCCTCTTGTAACTATGCTACCTGTCCTCCTGCCGGTTGATCGGCCATAATAGTATCCGCCATAATGGTATCCTCCCCTGCTTAATGGACCTCTCCTAAGTACCACTGCTCCTTGCACCTATATCTAATCCCATCCATCTAGGAAGAAGGGGACTCAGCCCAATCCTTGGATGTACTCTCTACTGAGGTGGTACCTGCTATGGTGGTACCTACTATGGTGGTGGCTATTGTGCTTGCTATGGTGGTGGTTGTTGTGCATGCTGTTGTGGTGGCAGCTGTACCACCTATTGTATCTATGGGCCCATGCCAACAAGATATATAAATCTCAGGAAAGGGTGAGCTAAAATATGATCCTTGTATGTAGGTGTCATCCCTGCATTCATCACCCCTGCCAAATAGTCCCACCTAGCTAGTGGTACCCGTGCATTTATCATGCTCCTCCCCTGGTCTAGCTGCCACTGCCAGCCCATCTTTGCCTCATCAATGAATTGGGAATAGCTACAGTACTCCTGGGAAACATCCTGGGGTCTCCTAAGTTGTCATAGGACCCATGTCAGTAGAAAGCACTCAATAACACTGATAGTGCACCCAATCAAAGGATGTGAGCAGAACATATGCGACAGATCATGCTATGCATCATCCTAAACCTTTGTGGATATCCATGGCCTCCATATAACTTCTTCCATATCATCTAGCTATGCCCACCACTGATATGTCTTACCCAGCACTGGCTGAGTCATAGGACCTGCATACCTATAAATATATGGCTCTAAGGGTTGCCGAGTATCATGAAAAATTGGCTGACATACGAGAAGGTGCTCACAAGCCTAGATCTGTAGAACGACAACTCCTGCCACCATAGTTCATGCACCCCGATAGACTATCTCATGCATCTCATGGTACATCTATGTAAGCATGCACTCAAACCATCTGAATCTCACTGTTGGACTAGCTAGCATCCACTGCAGCATAACTCCCCAGCTGCACTCTAATCTGTGCTGACCCTGATCTGGTACTAGTTAGCAACTCAAGAACAATGCCAAGGCAACTGCCAATATATTATCTACATCGTACCTACTCATCAGATCCTCCCAAGAGATGGCTTGACCCATCACCAGACCATCCTGGAAGATCACTCTCAGTGCAAGTGTGCCTACCCTCAGCTGGGTATCATACTCCAAGCGAGCCCCGTGGAATGGTACTCTCAAGATCCTGTAGATATCCTCAGGAGTGACTGTTATCTCCCCCTATGGAAAATGGAAAGTGTTCATCTTGGAATGGAAATGCTTGACCAGTGCACCCAATAGACCATGATTTACCTAAATATCAGGTACATCATGAAGATATGATAATCCTAGCCCATCGAGATGGGCACCATCAACATCTGTCAGTCTCCATAGTAGCTCACCCATGACAGGATGATGAGACCAAAATGCAATATCAGGGAAGTCAACCTGCAAAGCAAGCGATGACATTTGATCAGTATCTCAACATGATGGTTTTTCAAAGCAATGACAACAAATGCAGCTATGGGTCTATCCTACACATAGTTTTGAGGCATTCTAATTGGCTGACTCTGCGACATAATGGACGACAACTTTCTGGATAGTAAGTATTTCCCATGCGAGGAAACTATTTTCCCACATGATATTTCTACCTCGCGCGAGATAGGATCTCTCTTCACGTGAGATTCCATCACTGGCGATGAAATCTCACGTGGCATTGACATGCATCTCGTGCGAGATTGCAGAGGGATCCTATGTGAGGAATCCCTAACCCGTGTGAGGAAACCCATTTCTCGCACGAGGGGCGACCTTGGCCGGCACGAGGAAACTATTCCCTTGCATGAGACTTGAGGTGATTGGACATAAAAGCTTTAAAAAAGCATGCTAAAAGATCTACAAATCGATAAAATTTGAAATGCAAGATGGTTTTTTGATTAGTTATAGGTGCATCATACTCCAATGGCCGGTTGTGTCATCGGGGGAACTCGAATCAATGTGTATGCATGGGAATGCTATCAATATCAGCTTGAGCTCTCGCCATCTCTAAAGTCAAAAGTGAATAATGATTTGAAAATGACCCCTCTGGGCCTTATATATCTTTTGACCTAATTTTCAAAAGTGCTCCATTTTCCACGAAAATTTTACCCTTTGCTAAATTGACTGTTCTAAATCCATTTTTGTGATCAAAATCAAAATCTAACACTCCTAAGTAGCTCAAAATTGCATTTTAAATTTTTGGGACCAACGCAATTAGACGCTTGTGCAGTCAACTTTCTGACGTCACTTTCTTGTCAGAATCATCTCTCGTCATCATTTTCTCAGCTTTTGTAATCTTTTCATCAAAGTCAAACTTGGTCAACTATGGTCAAACCTAGTCAATATGACCTCCCAATCGCACTAAATCGATTCTTCCTTCTCTTGAGCTATCTCTGCATTCCTCTGGATCTTCGATCTTACTTCTATCTGCAATCTTTTGCTATCAATCATCTTTCTGTTGTGTCATCTTTCGATTTTTCTCCCAAGGGGGTAGGATGATTGCATTATTGAATCTTTTCATTTAATTCTCAAATCATTCTGATCTGAATCAAAAGTCCCCATTTCTAGGGGCATCTCATCACTTGGGGCATGTTCAGTGTTTAGTACCTTATGGTCAAAATTGGATATTCCATGATCCTGGATCTCTAGGGGCATCTTGATGCTTCGCATCTTGTCATCTTGTCATCTATCTTTTTAGGTATCTGAGCAATCTAACTTGGATTCTCAAGGATCAAGCTTCATTATGGAGATGATCCTTGAAATCCCATTGGGTATTGGGGCAATCTAACCCTGATTCCTGAAAGTCATGCTTTGTTCTGAAGATGGCTCTCAAAAGCTCTTTTAGGCCATCATCTAGGCAACATAACCTGGATCTCGGAGGGCTAACCTTCATATTGGGCCAATCTAACCCTGATTCTAGAGATAGTCCTAAAGCTTCATCAGCTATTAGTGGACATTGGGGCAATTTAACCCTGATTCTGATCTTCTCTCAAGTGGTATTTGGACCGTTGTCTTCACAATCTAACTTAGACTTTGGAGAATCGTGCTTCATTCTGAAGATGGTTCTGCTTCTCAATCTAATCGGTGTCTTGGCAGCCTAACCTAGACTTCCAAAATATTCATCTATCACATCAGACTATTCTTTGAATCAACACACTTCTCGCACATCAATTCAAAGAGGGGCAAAATGTAACACCCCAAAATTGGCACCCTACAATTCTAATCAATTTTGGTACACTTTCGCATCATCGAAGTCCTATTGTACTAGGAAAATTCTCCTTCCTAATTATCTTTAATTGACTTAGTCTCAAATGCAGAAAACCTGAATTTGCATAAATCCTACACCATATTTAATTCCTAAACTTTCAAGATTTATTAGCTAAAAATCCCTATGATTAATTAATTTAATTCTAAAGTCCTTAGTGATTTTAAATTAAATTAATTCCACCCCCTTTAGCTAATACACATCAAAAGGAATTAAATAATTATTTAGTTATTTGAATGGATTATCCTCACTTGAAATTCAATAATTCAAGATGAAAAGCCACCCATGTGGCAATCATTCATTTACCTAATTGAATAATTCCTTCAATTTTGTCTCACCTTCCTCCATAGAGATGAAGATTCAGTCGTTTCTTTCCAAGAAACTCTTTATCCTATTTTCAAGTTCTATATTATGGACCTTCTTTCCTTCATTTGAGAGGAGCAATTTTAAAGTATCAAAACTATAGCAAAATATTGTCTCAATTCTCTCATGTTTTTAATCTTTTATTGCATATTTAGTTTAATCTCATTTAGATTAATGACATTTATATCTTAATTTAGTTTTCTTATGTATCAAATAGCTTAATTCTACTATTTCTTTCAAGTTTCTTACTTTAAAATTCGCATCTCCATTTCTAGATTACAATTGCATCTCTCGTCTAGATTACTTTTATTTCAGTTTTCATGCTTTCAAATCCTCCATTTTAGCAATGGTCTATGGTTGTTGGCTCTTCTTTTGAGAGTAATTAAACACCCCAACTAAATTGGAGGCAACAGGTTGATTCAATCGATATTGTGGAATGGACAATTCATGTTCATCTTTGCAATTTGATGATTGAGCAATGACTATGTTGTTTTGTGCCTGATTTAGAGGTCAACATTCAGACACATACAGGGTGTACTATGGATTTTTCATTAGTGTGACTGCATTAGTTCCACCATGATTGTTGATCTACATCTATTCTCCTAAATATACCTTGTTTTTTTTAGCATCTAGCCACGCAAAGGAACCATGTCATCCATGTTGTTTAGCGTGTGATGCATACCTCCTCTTTAAAAAGTAAACTAACATAATACAATCCCAAAAATCTCATGTAGTTAGGTTGCATTAGTTAGTTTCATTTAGCATTATTACAATCTGCATTATGAGGCTCCTCTTTATTCACTATTCCCCCATCTTGATTGGGGCAGCATGTCCTTGATCTACCCTAGGTCTACCCCAACCCCCCACAAGGAAGACTCTCTTGAAACCAGCTAATTTTTCCCTCTTTTTCTCCTCCTCCTCATTCTTCTTCCTCCCTTCTGCATTTTTTTTTGAGAAAATTCCACAAAATTTATTTTTTACATTATTCTCTTGAAGGGGCATAATCTCTCATTGTCACTGCTTTGGCACAACTTCTAGAATTACTTTTATCTCTAGGGCATCTTATTTTCTTTTCTTTGATGTGAGGAGCTGGGGGAAAAGATGCACCAAGCCAAAAAATTAACATCTATCATGGACCAAGAGGTGACATATGGGCTCTTTGTTTTTCCCATAGCATCTGTCACTCCCCAAGAAACAACTCTAGAAGAACATATTCCTAGTGGATCGATCTCGTGACCAACCCCATTGGCGAAGGATGCCCCCAACCAGAAATAAGGCCAATAAATTGTTGGAATTATTTTTGTTTGAGGTTTTGACATTCATTTTTTATCATTTATGTCAACATATGTTTAGTTGGATACATTAGAAGTTGCAGTATTACTAGTTATCACACGTACAAGTGAGATTAACATATGTGTACAGACATTGTGCAATGTGTGAGAGTATGTGAGCATGGATATATATTGATGGATGAGTGTATACCTTATTTCTAAGGTCCTTGGATCGATGTTGTTATTTGCATGTGTTATAGTGGTTTTGGTGAAGTCTGGTTATAGAACAGTGATAGAAGATTATGACAGACATGGTCTCTAAGTTTTTGAGATAACTTAGATGTGAGGATGTGTTATGATATGAGAGATTAAGCCATGATAGAATATACATGAGAGAACATTATTTGTGATTCTTGGGTCATTGTATTCTTGATGATGTTAGCTGAGGCATGTGGACTAGCAAAGACCTATTTGGGGTCAACCACATACATGTAACGTGCCTAATGATTGGTGAGCATAAATTATGGATCTTGGCATGTAACTGATGATTTGTATTTGTTAATTACTTGTGTAAGGTACCGCATGTAGCTTATCAAGGGTCTATTTAATTGTTTGTGCATTGGGGAATTCTTAATAGGATGACCTAATTTTTTATTGTAACTTGTATAAAGGAAAGTAGTGCCTTGATTTATAAGTGTATGGATTGTATGTATTGGATGTTGTGAGCATGTGGATGCATGTTCTATTGGATGTGGAGTAGTTATTATGTTTTTAATGCACTTCATTGGAATGGTATATGAAAATCAAGTTGTTTTTAGTTAGTTCATTGTTATAAGTATACTTTTATACTTCTCTTTGGACAGTGGATCCAGAAGGTGGGTCTAACCTTCAAAAGGTGGATTAACCTTCACTTTGGGTAGTGTCCTTGGGTAGTGAGCTCATATTTTAATTATTTCTAACAGAGTTGAGAAGACTCCTAAAAAGGTCTGTATTTTAATAGGGACTTGTACTGGATGTAATAATCAGCTCCTAATAGGGCTAGATCTTCTAACATAGATACAATATTTCTAGTGAATTATTTGTGGGTTCTAATTCCCATCAGGTTTTTTTTCCCTTAACAAGGTTTTCCTCGAAAACAAATACTTGTGTTATGGTTTTTTTCTTGAAGTGTTCATATTTTTATTAAGCAATTGGTTTAAAGTTTAAAGTTTAATTAATTGGCATACAACTGATTCACCCCCTCCCTCTTAGTTTTATTATTCTTAACATAAATATTAATGAGGACAATGAGGAGACCTTGTTTGAAGATGACCCCTTGCATATCCATTCTCAGATGAAGATTTATGGAGCCTAACCACCTCTAAAGAAGAAGAAAATACCAACCTCCCATACCTCTCATCACAAGTCCCCTTCTAGGAAACACAAGCTCCTACACCATCACCACAAGATCCACAAATAGAGGAATCAGTCATCGAGAGGGTATAGGACTATATAGATCTTAGTCTCGTGGAGACCGAGGATATAAATGATGAAGGGTACTCCCCTTACTAACCCAAATACACACACACAACATAATAGGGAAATAAATAGAAAATTGAAAGAGCCAAACAATTACAAGAACAAAAATATTTTCTTTCTATTATCTTCAATGAAATGACATTACAATATTTAGAAATATAGCATGCTACAACTGCATAGCCATTTTCATTACAATAATTTTTAAGATAGACCCACAAGCTACCCTTCTAGAACTCATCCTACAACCCATCTTCATCCCTCTTTATGTAGCACCAATAACCGCCTTAGAATATTTTATAAAGTGAAACTTTCCCAATATGGTGCCGAGGGTTCAATTTCCTACCTAAGTGATTTTTCTCTCTCTTCCTTTTTGTATTAAAACTTGAGTCTTGATGATACAACTTCCAAAAGCCATAGCTTTCTACCCATGCACCTGATTTACTTTTATAACCACTTTTAATAAACCTCTCAAAGCCCTCTATAGTCTAGTACTATGAAGTATCATCCCTAACAAGTTTTGACATCTTTCAGATCCTTTAAGGCCTTCAAAATTGAGTTTAAAGTTTTGCGTACCACCCCACCAAAACTGAAAAATTTAATATCTTAAAAATCAGACTTGATCTTTCCATGAAACTTTATTTACATGCTTATATATGCAAGATGAACCTCTAGGGAAGTAATTAGAACAATCCGTACTCAAATGAAAGACCTTCTAAAAATAGTAACCTTGCCCAAATTATCCCTTATTGAAAAATTAAATAATATTTTTGGTTGATGAAAGATTTATCTTACACCTTGGATTCTCTTGCATCATTCAATATGTTTCCATGCTAGAGGAATGGGTCACCCTTTTCTTAGAAATGAAAGAAGCAGAAAGAAAGGAACAAAAAGAGGAGCACACCTAGAAGGAGGTGGAAGAACAATCTCTTTAAAAGGATAAGGAACAAAAAGATGCCAGAGAGAGAGAGAGAGAGAGAGAGAGAGAGAGAGATTTTCCTTCAAAATGAACAAGCATCCTAGGATCATGACACCCAACTACTTAGGGAAAAGGAAACAATTCAAAAGGCCAAAAAATAAAGGAGAGGAAAAGAGGAAAGATTGCACCTCAAGGAGGAAAAGATAAAGGTGATAGAGTAGGAGGCCCTCCAGAAGAAAGAAATAGAAAGGAAACAATAGGAGGTGCATCATCAAAAGGCCACAGAGGCAACATAAAATAGGTTATGAGAAGATATCATAAAGAAAGAGGAACTCTAGAGAAAGCATGAGGAACATTAAATTTGAAAGGCAAGAGAACATGTCAGTGGTTAAGTGGAAAATTAACACTTAGGGATAACATTAAACCTATAGCCAGACACTTAGACTCCTCCACAACAAACTATCCTTCAATATCCAATGAAAGAGGCTCTTGGGAATCCTCCTCCAAAACATACAAAAGGTCAGTGAGGAATACTATTTTCCTCCTAGGGCACCACAAGAATAGAGCTTAGTGCCCCAACTCCACCTAAATGGTTGGAGTCCATATTGAACAAAAAACATCTCTTGGAGCACCAAAGGGTCTCCCTCTAGGACATCATTGTCAGGTTGATTCCACAAAAGAAGGCAAAGAAAGTGAAAAACATGTTTTCCACTAAAATGAATTAATAGGGAGAGACAATGGTTGAGGTTGACATTTCACCTCAAGGTTAGGACCAATCAGAGGTCACCCCAATGGACTATGAGACTACCCAAATACATATGGGGGAAATGGCCTAAGTGGGGCGAGCTAAAAAATCTTGATGACACTACTAGAACAATATGTGAGAGGGTAAAGAAAGAATATAAATTAGAATAAATGTTGAAGGCCAAATTTTTCCAATGTGTAGAATTTTTGCAGAAGTTGGCCTCTCTCATTTCCTCCCAAGGACCGAAAGCATCCACACTAGCATTAATCTCATTGGAAGAGATGGATTATTTACAATCCATGAAGAGAAAGGCCCCCATCATGGATCAATGGATCTCTAAGAAAGTGGAGGAGGTATTTTAGCTTCCTCTCTGGGTTAATTAATTATTATTTTGAAGCGATATAGACCGAGCATAAAGTATTTTATGTGGTGGAATTATGGGACATTGACACCACATGACATGAAAAACATATGGGGAGCATGAAGAATATACACACCTTAGGCGAGGAGGAGATAGTAGTGGCAGGCATTTTCGGCTAGGAGGATATCAATTTTATAGAGATTAGTCTCTGGAAAACTCAATTTTGTGGTGGACATCATGAATCTCATGTAGAGATCGGTCAATCACTTCCCTTCTTTGATACACAATAATACCACATGATTTTCATCCTATTTACTGGAAATGATGTACCTCCACCTAGAGGATGTGAATGAATTCATCATTTTTTATTCTTTGGTGATCGATTTTGATGATCAGATGGAGAATAAATTTGGCCCCTCACGCAATTATGACAAATAGGTCATGGATGAGTGTAGACAAGTAATTTTGGAAACATATGAGATTTGGAACACTACATCAAAGACGCAGGTATATGCAGATCAGGCGAGGACTCTCTTGGAAGAGGACAAGTATTGGGTGCACTGGGTTAAGAAGTTTGATAAGGAGTGCATCAATGAGTGCATTGAAATTATTAAGCAGTAAAAATTTATTGTCCCGGGGTGATTGACCCCTGCTATCCCCCATTATTTTGTTCTTTATCTTCAAGCCCAAAGGGACTTTGGGATTCTGGATCCCCATGTTATACCAAACTTTGATATTTTTTATTCTTCCATTATTTAATTCTTTGGGATGTTGTCGTTGAGGCATGCTTCTTGATGCAGACATCTATTTTCCTTCATTTACACCCTTGCAATGCAAACAATGTCCATGTTAGAGAAAGTATAGGTACAGTTGTCAGATTGAATTGATAGACAAAATGGACGATTCACATATGTTTCCTATCTTTCTCATTGAGCATTTTTATTGCAAGTAAAAGCATATGGTGATAGAACAAGCCTTCTATTTTTCATTAATGAGATAGGTCTGAGGTCTAGAGGATGTACAGAGTACAAGAGGGGACTTGCACACCATCAACACACCTTGTTAGGATCCAAAACTTTGGGTTCCCATCTTTTTCTTCTCTCTCCTTTTGGGTAATTATAAAATATTGTAAATATTTGTAAATAGTTGTAAATAGCTATAAATGATTGTACAAGGTTGAAACCCCTATAAATGTATTATCCCATGTCATTGTTAGGTTTCACAAAGTTGATGATTTTGAGGTAGCATAGACAGTAATAAACTATCTTATCTTTCTAAATTATTTTCTCTTAGTTTTAGTTTGATCTTTTATGCTCCCCTAGAGTGATGTATGCAAACCAGTGATGGAGAGAAGATATTATCTTTAATCGAAGAAAAAATAGTAACTTCCCTACTATTTTGAGCACACTTTGGACATGGGAAAAATGTGTATCATTTCCATTTCATGATGTCCTTTAATCTAGAATGCTTGAATTTGCTATGTGCTAAATGGTATTTGTGTTCCTAACGTAAAATGGATTTGGATTATTTAATATATATTGGTTGTTGATCATGTAAGTTACTAATTTATTGCATTATTCTTGAGTAAAGTTTGATGGATTAAAATGGTAAATTGATTATAGGTAGATTTGTGTTGTCTCTAACTTTTTTCTATCTTTTGTTGTTTATTTTTAATCTATTCCAACACTCTCTTTTAGGAATATAAGTAATCAAAACCTTCCATAACTATTAGTCCCCTTAAACAATCATCTTGTGTCCAACTAAGTTGATCCAACACTATCAAGACCTGACATCTAGGTGCTTGGGAGGATAAGAACCTTTGTTCCTTCCCCTCTTTCAAGTAGAGTTGGATAGAAAACACACCCAACTTTTCCCACTCTATTTGTTTGTGCAAAAAAGCCTTATCAACAAGAAAACCATGCATAAATTTCATGCACTCCAATTGAAATCCAATTACATAGATCCAATTCCCTATCTCCTTTTCTTTTCGCAAGTCCTTAATTTGTTCACCATTAAATGTGTCATCAAATTGTTTTGAGAAAAAAATATTTTTATGATCTTCCATTGTCTTCATTTTTCTTACTGGACCCTATTTGAACCAAGTTTACTATAATATTTTCCTTACTTCAGTTTGCAGGCATATACAACATAAGGGATTTTGTTTATACTTATCTGAAGTTGAATTCCACTATGATAATCTTGGCCAAATCTATTTAGAATTTTCTTCTTCCCTCAAGCTTATGGATAGAGTATCTATCAAATGGGTTAGAAGTCAACTTTTAAATTCATTAATAGCTCAGATATATCACATTCCATCAAAATCTATCCTTTAATAAACAAAATTGAATATTAGTATTTCACCTGTCACAACAATTTTATAGCTTAGAGTTTCAAATAATATTTACAACAAAATAAAACTCATGATGTCACCCTTTTTATAACATTTTTTTGCACTAATTCCTCCAGTAAAACCATGTGTACAATTTGTCAATTAGTTTTCTTGCATACTAAGAATTAGAGTTTTAGAGTTGTAGAAGCAATGTGATTATTTAGAAAGTTATCGTGTACTAGTTTGCATAAAATATACAAATAACTATTATCGGGAATATGAATCCATTGCAAATTGATTGCATCATAAATTTTTCAACTTGAAATATGCTTAGATGATTATATTTTATAAATAGAAGAGTAATACATATCTAACCTCTTTGATAAAACCATCAAAAGTATATTTTTTTGTTAGCCTATAATATTTTCTAGTTAATGTTCCAGACTCTTTGTTTCACCATTTGTAACCTTTGTCTCATAAATCTATCTCCACCTTTTTTATACTTCTGATATGGAAATTTCCATCCTTGCCTTCACCTTAGCTCAAACCTTTATTGCAACACCCACTCTCCATACCAACATGTGAATGAAATAATCCCCTACACTATTGTTGTCCTCAATTCGCAAAATTGGGGCAACCCTATGGAATAATTTGTAGGGTAAAAGACATTTTCTTAGTTGTTTTGTTTGATTTTGGTTTTTTTCACCCTATGATTGTGGCATTTTTAATTCTGCTTGTTTCAAGCTATCATAGGCCTCACTCAGAGTTGTCCATCAAAAGATATTAAAGATTTAAGCGATTAGCATGTGAGCTTTTTAAACCTGACTACATATCTTCATTCTTTGATTAAAAATCTTGTCTATGTGGGATTTTCATTGACCTTTGCATAACTATTTGGGTATCACTTACATGCAATTTTAAATTGAAACCTCAACACACATGCTTGGAATGGAATGTGCGAATCTTAATTAAAGTTTTAATATGTAGTGGACTTTTAAAGTCATAATATATATTTTAATTTTTAGAAAGGTTTTTACTTTTAAAATGCAATATAAATCTCGTCATTAGTTCTAACAAGGAGAAGGTGGTATTTTTAAAATAAATTACATGTTTTAAAACTTATACATAATCCATTGGTGGTGATTTTTATATGCAACACATGTCTTAAGAACCCATTATTGTGCTAGAGGTGGCAATTTTTAGATTAATTACATGTTTTAAAAATTCATGTAAATAGACCCAAACAACCTGTCCTAACTAATAGTGACATTTTTAAAGACCTTTACATGCTTATTAATACATGTAATCACATGCGAATGGTATTTCAAAGCCCATAAAGGCTTCTTGAACATGTAAGGAGTATTTTAAAACATTTCTTAAGCTTTATATGTTGTGTTCTCCTTCTCAAGTCCATGGTGGTGATTTTAAAATGGATTTCATATGTTTGAAGAATCATGAGAATATCTTTTGAAATATGTAAAAGCTTATTAGAAACCTGTGAAGTCTAAAGGCGGTGGTTTTTAAACTTATTGCAGGACAAAACTATATGTTCGTGGCTTATTAAAGCCTGTCGCTACAAAAAGTCATATGCAATATGGTTTTAGAAACTCGTATAGAGCATTATGAGGTCACATTTTCTCTTAAAGGGATAGGACAATTACTTTTTAAGAATTTGCATGTTATGTGAATTAATTTTGGAGTCATTTTGAGCCTTAGAGGCGGTGTTTTATCTAGAAGTCCAATGATGGTGTTTTTCCAAGAATTTACATGCTCAAATAGGGTGAGATGATGCTTTAGAAGCCTGTCATTTCCTTTGCAACTCATTCTAAAGTTGCACTGTGTTTTGCAAAGCCCGTCTAGGGCATAACCCGCATGAACAAGGGAGAGAGAGAGGCATTTTTGAGGCACGACTTCAAGAAAGAAACATATCAAGGGCATAGCATCATTTTTAAGCTTGTCTCTATGGTTTAAAACTATGTTTTTACTCTCTAAGGAATCATTTTACATTGACATTTCATCTCTCTTTCAAACTACAACAAGGATTTTGATTTGAAGGTTTTAATGTTTCTTCTAGTTGCTAATTTTGTACATTTCAAATCTCCGTTATGGACGTTTCTCACACATCTTTCAGTGACTCATGAAAATGCATTGATTTGGTTGGAAGAATGAATCAAATTCTTAGCCTATATAACTGCATTCTTGAGGCCTTTTTCTAACTCCAAAAATCCCTTGGATTTGATTAAGATTTTTCTTCAGACTTTGGAAGAGTTGTTTTCCTTACATTTTTCAAGGAAGATGGAAGTTTTTATTGGCAATTTCTAGGGATTTCTTTTCAAGTTTTTGTTTATTTTTTGTTTGATCATGTTAATGCAAATCTCCCATTTCATTTTCAGATTTGTATTTCTTTTTAAGTGGTGATCCTTCTATTTTCATCTCAATTATTCTCCAAAAAGAGCAAGGATTTTCCCATCATGCAATGCAAGCTAAAAAGACCACTTTTGAGTTTTTTGCATACACTATTCCTACTTTATTAAAGGCTATAAATGTGCTTAAAAATATTGTTTGTTGCATATGTAGTCGGACATAAAAACCCCACCTATGAGTAAATTAACTTCATTCATATATATATATATATATATATACACACACACACACACACACATGCTTTATTTAATTGCTTTAACCTTGTTGTTTGCTCATATGCAATACCTCCATAAAACCCCATTTTTTGAGTTTTTCCCTCATTTGAAGAGCTGATTTTACCTAAAATCCTTCACTCTTTCCTTTCTCGAAGGACATCTACTCATATCCTATACGTATGCTCTTCCAGATCTGTAATTTTCTAGCTTGAAAGATCATGTTATGACTTTTATGGTAACTAAAGAATGACACAAGGCAAGAATGACAACATGATAAAACCATTTAAAGAAATAGATGAGAGACAAAATGATGAGAGTGTAGAACAATTTCAAGACTGAAATGGTCATGAAAAGGTACTCTCCCAGTAATATCCATTATGATGTAGAATAGTCAAGGATGCAGGTTCCCATTCTAATTCAAGATGATCCTAAATCTGAACACTTCAATCATAGAGCATTTTGTAGTAGCATGAAGACCGACAAAGGATGATGTAGTAGAAGTCATGTCTTGTGAGACACTTAGTCACTTTCACATGCTTTATAAGTAGGTGTAGTTTTTTTGAAACATTATATGTAATTGGGTAACAAGTTGTAATTGCATGTGATAGTATCACATATAAAGTTGTAACATATAATCAGATTACAAATGCATTAAGCTTTGTAGACTTGAATAAGTCAAAGGTAGTTATGGATTTCCCCTTCTTTCTCCACCTTTTTCTCAGCCCCTCACCTATAAATAAAGGATTGTGCTCATTGTAATTTTTATCTTTTGGCAATGCAAGAAAATTCTGCCAGTTTATATATGCACTCTAAGACTTTGAGCTTAGGTGTAAATTCAATTGCTTTCAATAAAAGACGTAGGTTGTTTTGAGACTTTGTGCCAAGCCAAACTGTTATGTGATGATATTTTTTTGAGTTTATCATGAGCTGTAGTGCTTTGTTCAAGAGGGATTTGAATTCAATTATGTAGACTTTGAGCTTCATATTGTATTTAGAGTTATAATTCAATTCAAGTTGTGAATAATTTGTGCTTCAAAAGGAAGAATTGTTATAATTGTTAGTGGTTTCAATACTTAGAAGTGAAATTTTTTTTTTATTTAGTTTTAAGTATTTTTATTTAAGTTTGTGGACTCTCAATTGGAGACTTTGTGCGTTATTTTTTATTCAGATTATAGAATATCCATTTAGAATAAGCACAGGAGACTTTGGGCTCCTATGTCTATTCCACCTAGTATAAAGAAGGTCTTTGTCTTTTGGTGTTGTTCTTACTATTGGATGATATCAATTTTGGTTACTGATCATGCTGCTGATATTCATGTTTTGTCACTGATGTCAACATATATTTTTGTGGAGAAGACAGACTAGCTACTTGATTGGAAGAAGTGTACAGACACTATATGGATGATTTAGAATGATCAAAGTTGGATACGTGTAACAGGATGTGTTTTGACCTTACTCCTAAGGTTTCTTGGATTTATGTTGCATATTGTGGATGTTACAGATGATTTGGTGAAGACCGGTTTCTGCACTGTAACTGTGATTCTAGATAGAGCAGGTCTTTGTGTTTCTGGTACATCTTTCTGTCAAAGATATTTCAGATGATGCGAGCTTACTGGTGAACAGAGGACACATGTTGGAGTAATGGGTTGAGATCGATTGTGATTTGGTTATTGGTGGTCAGCTGTGGCATGTATTTTGGAGAAGACCTATTTGGTGGCAGACTTCAGACATGTAGCATGTAAAACCAATTGTGAGTGTGGATTGCGGATCTAGAAGTATATGTGATGAACTATATTTGATGTATACTTGTTATAGGTAGTGTGTGTATCTTAGCAAGAGGTTATATAATTATTTGTATTATGGAAAGCCTTAATTGGCTGACCTAATTGATTAATTATGTATTAGGAGAGCTTAACTGGATGACCTAAAGATTTATTGTAAGAGGGTATATATGAGTGATCTTTTCTTTTGGAAAGATGTGAGTGAGATTGAAAAAGAGAAAATAATTATGGAAGTTGCAAGGCTTGTTTGACTGTTGGATGTAGAGAATAGTTTATGAGAATAGTACTTCATTTGGAACTAACCAAGCAAAGTCAGTTGTTGTTAGACAGTTCACTGGATTATGTATTTGTTGTATACACTTGTGTGGATGGTAAATCATTGAGGGTGGCTTTAACCTTCTTTGGGTAGTGTGCCTAGGCAGTGAACCTACTATTTCTTTTGACTCCTAACAGGGTCTGTCTCCTAACAGGGACTGTGTACTGTAATATTATAATAAGATCCTAATAGAGATAAATATTTTAATAGGGATACTATACTCTCAATACATCATTTTGTGGGTGTTAATTACCACTAGGGTTTTACCTTTGATAGGGTTTCCTTGACAACAAATATTGTTTTTTGGTTTTGTCATTTACTGTGTTATGATTTACATTTGCAAATTTTTTTTATAAACTTTAAAGTTTAATAATATCTACTACAACTGATTCACCCCCCCCCCCTCTCAGTTGTCTTGTGGATTGTTATTCCTAACAATTGGTATAAGATCTTGTAGTCCTCAGAGAGAAAGTTTTACAACTTGAGGTGATCCTGAAGATGAATTACTATAGGAAGGATAGTCTGAAGTTTGATCCTAAAAAATTTGACAGTTGGCAGAAAAAGATGAGAACACATTTGCTATGTCTAGGAATTGATTACTAGATGATCACAAAGAAGAATGAAAAGATAGTGACTGAGGATGAGTTGGAGAAAGCCACTAAAGACCAAAAGAATCTATTTTCATGTAACATTGTTGCAAGGGAATCTTTGATCAACACACTATCAGAAGGAGAATTTACTAAGGTGAAGTAATTGGACTCTGCACATGAGATCTGGACAAGATTTGAGGCATTATACATTGGAGACAAGTTTACCAAGCAGGCGAAGTTGCAAAACTGGAAGACAAAAATGGAATCACTAAAGATGAGAGAAGATGAGAACATCAGAGCATATGGACAAAGGATTATTGAAGTGGTTACTGGCATTAGGAACTCTAGAGGAACTTACAATGAGGAAGAAGTAATTCCGAAGATACTTAGATTTTTGACACCTGCATATAGAACCAAAGTTCAAGCTATAGAGGATATCATACCTTTGACACCCAACTTCACCAGAGAGATGTTGACTGGAAAGCTAACTATATTTGAGGTCATAGAATTGGGAGACACTTTACCTAAAGTTGAGTCAGCATTCAAGGCGACTGTGCACAAGAACAAAAAATTATTATCTGGAAGTATAAGCACAAGCAATACTAATTTAAGAGAAGAAATTGGAGCTTATGCTGATGAATGGGAACAAATACATGAAGAAGAAAGGAAGCTAGATGAAGTTGTGGCACTGATTGCTAGAAGAGAAAAGAGAGGTAAGGGTAAATTTGAAGGAAAATTACCTTTGAAATGTTTTTCATGTAACAAGATCAATCGTTTTGCATCTAGATGTCCTACAAGAATTCCAAAGCACAAACCTATGTTTTTAAAGTCTAAATTTTCAAAAGACAAGGAATGTTATTATGCTAGTGAGGGAATATTTGATAATGATGATGATGATGATGATGATGATGGTGACTATGATAAAATTGGATTTATTTCTATTAAGGATAATGAACCTATGCATGAAGAAAAAGATTTAGTATCTCGTGTTGAAAAGAAATCTTAATGGGTTATAGATAGTGGTTGTTCACATCATAGGAGAGGAGATAAAAACAATTTTGTAAGTTTGAAAAGACATGATGGTGGTGTTGTTAGATTTTGTGACAATACTCCTAAAATTATTGTTGGAGTTGGATCTATTTCTTTGGACAGAAAGACTAACACTGACAATGTATTACTTGTTGATGGACTTAAGCATAATTTTTTGAGTGTTGGACAACTAGTGGACAAGGGTTATCAATTAAATTTAATTAATGGGAAATGTTCTATCAAGAGTAAAATAGGAGATTCGATATTGTCTGGTACTAAATCCAGAGGTAATGTATTTGAATTGAACACATCTGAAGCTTCTTTTTTTATTGCAAAGATTGATGACAGTTGGTTATGGCACATAATATTTTGTCATGTTAAATTTGATAACATTGTGAAGGTAAGTAAATCTAATGTGGTAAGAGATCTACCTAAAATTTTGAAGCCATCTAACACTATGTGTAGACAATGTGTTATGGGGAAATAGAATAGAAGCACTTTCAAGAGAAAAGCTTATTCAGCAAAAGGGAAGTTGGATCTGGTGCATACAGATCTGTGTGGTCCTACAAGAACAAGATCATACTATGGTGAAAGGTACTTTATACTTTGTGTTGATGATTTTTCTAGAATGATGTGGGTTACATACTTAAGAGAGAAATATGAAGAATTTGACAAGTTCAAGTTATTTAAAGCAAAAGTTGAGAATGAATTTGGTTTGAAGATAAAATGTTTGAGATCAGATAGAGGTGGATAATTCACATCAAACTTATTCAATTCATACTATGAAGAGCATGGAATATACAGACAGACATCAGATCCTAGAACACCACAATAGAATGGGATAGTAGAGTGAAGAAATATAACTATATTAGATGCTACTAGAACTATGTTGCTGGAAGGAAATGTGTCACATGTTCACTAGAGAGAAATAGTTGGCACTGTTGTGTACACCTTGAATAGAACTCAGATCAGAGAAGGTACAAGTAAAACACCCTATGAATTATGGTTTGAACATACACCTACTGTAAAATATTTTAGAATATTTGGTAGTAAATGTTATATCAGGAGAGATGATGAGATAGGCAAGTTTGATGCTAGAAGTGATGAAGGAATCTTCCTTGCTTATTCCACTAAGAGTAAAGCATATAAATGTTTTAATCTAAGATTGAGAAAGCTAGTTGAAAGCACCAATGTAAGGATAGATGAAAAGTTTTAGATTTAGGAAAGGACATATGATTGTGGTCAGATATCAAAAACAAAAGAGGTTGCTACTAAACCTGAAGAACCTTTGATAATAGAGAATGAGATTGAAGAAGAAGGACATAATGAAGCTACTGAGGCATTGAAAACACCAAGGTATGTTAAGAGGAACCATTTAGAAGATCAAATTATTGGTGATGAAAACAAGGGGATGATGACTAGATCTAAAGCTAGAGATGAAATTTGTTTGATTTATCAAGTTGAACCAAAGAATACTGATGAAGCATGTAGAGATGAATCTTGGACTAAAGCTATGGAACAAGAACTTGATCAAATAAAAAAATAATACTTGGGAACTAGTTCCAAGACTTGATAATAAAAATATGATTGGTACTAAATGGTTTTTTAGAAACAAGATGGATGAGGAAGGAACAATGGTAAGAAACAAGGAAAGACTGGTATGTAAAGTCTACTCACAAAAAGAAGGCATAGAATATGAAGAAACATTTGCTCCTATTGCTAGATTGGAAGATGTGAGATTATTTCTTGCTTATCTTGCACATAAAGACTTTAAAGTCAGATGGATGTGAAGTCAGTATTCCCAAATGGTGATATAGAAGAAGTGTACATTGAGAAACCTGATGGTTTTCCTTTGACAAATGATGAAAACATGGTTTGCAGACTGAAGAAGGAACTATATGGACTGAAATAAGCACCAAGGGCATGGTATGAAAGACTAGACAAATATCTACTTTGTCTTGGTTTTAGAAAAGGTAATGCAGACAGTAATTTGTATTTAAGAACTAATGAAGATGGAATCTTAATTATAGAAGTTTTTGTTGATGATATCATTTTTGGAGGCAATGATAAAATGAGTAATAAATTTGCTAAAGAAATGAAGAATGAGTTTGAAATGTCAATGATTGGGGAGATGAAATTTTTTCTTGGTTTGAAAATTAATCAGAGTAAGAAAGGCATTTTTATATCTCAGACCAAGTATCTTAAGGAAATGCTGAAAAAGTTTGGAATGGAAGATTGTAAACCTATGGGGACACCTATGGTGACTAGACACAAATTGAAAAATAATGATGAGACTCAAAGTGTTGCAAAAACCAAGTACAGATCGATGATTGGAGGTCTACAATATCTAACTCACACTAGACCAGATATTACCAATGCAGTTGGAATTGTGGCTAGATATCAGGCAAATCCTAAAGAGACACACTTTGCTGCTCTAAAAAGCATTTTCATATATTTGAAAGGAACAATAGAATATAGATTATGGTATGAAAAATTAGAAGATTTTACTTTACAGGCTTATACTGATGTTGATTGGGTAGGTAATGTAGATGATAGACAAAGTACAAGTGGTGGTGCATTTTTCCTTAGGGAAAGACTGGTTTCTTGGTTTAGTAAGAAGTAGAACTATATTGCCCAATCTACTGCTGAGTCAGAGTATAATGTTGCTGCAATAAATTGTACACAAGTTGTTTGGATGAATCAAATGATGAAGGACATTGGGATAGGTTTTGAAGAACCATTGGTTATCCATTGTGATAACACCAACACAGTAAACATGTTGAAGAATCTCATGATGCATTGGAAGACAAAGCACATTTCCAGTAAGTATCATTTCTTGAGAGAGAAAGTAGAAGAGAAAGAAATTAAATTGGAATACATTAGCACAAAGGAACAAATAGCAGACATATTTACCAAACCTTTGCCAAAAGATGCTTTTGAATATCTCAGAAGAAAGCTTGGGGTGATGGCCCCTCCTAGTGGTAATTAATTGATGTAGATATGCATCAGTCTAGTGGTTCTCAGAGCTATATCACTTTTTGGACTTGATGTATGGATCTAATCCTCAGGGGGAGTGATCACAGGAGAATACAATGGAGCACATTTGGGTGATCTTGCACCTAGCTGATTGGAAATGAATATTTGAAAAAAAAAAACCTTATAGAAGACTACAAATGAGTTATGACACCCCTTTCCATTGTTTCCAAAGGGGGAAGGAATCTATGTGAAAATCCCTACTGTTTTGGGAGATTTGTGTTAAGGATATTAAGAAGATTGTATTGAGAGAGAGAGAGAGAGAGTACATTTGGGTTGATGCATATGGATTTTCCCATATGTTACCATCATTGCCAAAGGGGGAGATTGTTGAATGATATCAGTTTTGGTTACTGATCATGCTGCTGATATTCATGTTTTGTCACTGAAGTCAACATATATTTCTGTGGAGAAGACAGACTGGCTACTTGACTGGAAGAAGTGTATGGACACTATTGATGCAAGAGCATCTTGGATCATTGGAAATCCTACACAACCAAAAAGATGTTTACTTTAGTTCTTTATGTTTCTTTCTATTGCTCGAGACTTTTGCTCGAGCATACTTGTGTTTTCTCTCTATTGCTTGCGTTTTGTTTTACCGAAGGATATTGGCAATTTCTGTACCGACGGGTTTTCTGGTGATCAGGTATGTCTTTACTGACAATTTTTAGTGGTCTTTACCAACAGGTTGTCTAACGCTCGTGCATGTATTTACCAAAGGTTGCTGATTTTTGGTCATGCTTTGCTCGAGATTCTTGTTTTGGAGATTAGATCCGTTGGCCGACTTCTTCATTTAATTTCCATTTTGGGATCTCTCATTTGGATCTGTGTGGACCTAAAATAGGGTCTCATTTGGATTTGAGCACCGACTTCCTTGTTGGACTCTTGTATATATCTGGTTGTATGTTCTTAGTTTAGTAGTCAGTTTAGAGCAAGAAGACAGATGTTTAGATATTGAGATCGAAGATCTATGATATCTGTGGTATGAAGATCAATCTGTAATTCATTATTTTGTAAATGGCGATAACCAAGAAGGCCTTATAGCCTAGCATGTAATGAGTTTGTGCAATTAATAATAAACATATGATATCTTCTCCTTCTACATTGTGTGTGTTGGCAAGTTTGATTGGTGCTTGGGTGTGCCCTAGGCCCTGGGTACCTCTCCCTCCTTGCGTCAGGTGGTATCAGAGCATTGCTGAGATCTTGTTCCTTCTTGAAAACTCTAGATATTTGTTGTAGGGTGGCAGGTTTTGATCTGACCTACAATTACATAGAGTTTCAAGATGGTTTGTGGAAGAGAAAATGTAGATCCAGGTTGGCTGATATGCTTAGATAGATAGATGCTAGATTGGAAGCTATTGAGACATACCAATGCAGAGGAAGACATCTTGATGATGTTAGTGATGATGAAATTGAAGAGGTTCAAGGTGAAGGTGCACTTGCACCTGTGATGGCCCAGGAAGAAGAAAGATTTCTAAGAGCCTTGACAAGTTTGAAATCCACACCTCAGTTTAATCCTCCTGAGTATAGTGGAAAGCTAGATTCTGATGAATTGATTGACTGGATAAATGAGATGGAAAAGTACTTTGAATATGAGAATGTATCAGAGGAAAAAAAGGTAAAGATTTCAAGCACAAAGCTGAAAGGACATGCATCCTTATGGTGGGAACATCTACAATTGGATCGAAAGAAGAAAGGCAAAGACAAAATCAAGGTATGGGACAAGATGGTTAACAAATTGAAAGGAAAATTTTTACCCTGTGATTATCAGATTAACCTAGTTTAGAGAATGCAAAGTTTAAGGCAAAAAGATAAATCTGTGAAAGATGAAACATTTTGGTCAAGATGGAAAGCATTGAGGAGGCCTATCAATTTTCCCTAAAAGCTAAGGATAAGTTGAACAAGAGATTTGAACAGAAGCAGAGAGGCAGAGGTGGTAGATTCCCTAGAGGAAGAGGTAGATATCATGGTGAAAATAATAGATCTGAACTAGATAAGTCAGTTTTAGACACATCTCAAGATAAGGGAAACACTGAATGGAAAGATGGAAATTCATATAGAGGAAGAGGTAATTACTCTAGAGGTCGATATAGCAGAAGAGGATCCCAAGTAACTTGCTACAATTGTGGTGAGGAAGGACATAAATCCTTTGAATGTACACATGAAAGAAAGAAAGGTGGTAGCAGTAATAGAAATGCATTGATCCAAGAAGAAACATCCAATGAACCTCAGAATCTCATGATCCAAAGGATACTATGAAGTGAGAAAGATAAACAAGATCCTATCAGAAAATTTTTATTCAAGACCGGATGTAGAGTTGCAGACAAGGTTTGGAAGGTGATTATTGATAGTGGAAGCTCAAAGAATCTGGCATCTGAAGAAATGGTTGCAAATTTTTAGTTGGAGAGGATGAAACATCTGAAGCCCTATCAAAATATCATGGATCAAAGATGAGCATACACTAATGGTGAGTGAACAATGTTTTGTGAATCTGAAAATTGGAAAGTAATATGATAAGGTGTTGTGTGATATTATGCCCATGGATTGTTGTCATATTTTGTTGGGTAGACCTTGGAAATATGATATACATGCTATACATGATGTATTTTTGAATAGATATTCTATTTGGGTTGATGGAAAGAAACAAATTTTGTTACCTTTAGTTGAAGAATCTGCTGATGAGTTATGTACATCTCTGAAAGTTTGTCTGATGGAAGGAAGATAGTTTGTTAAGGATTTGAAAAGGAATGATATTTGTTATGCTTTGATTCCTAAAAAACCAAGAAAGAATGTAGAAGATGGAATTCTTTTAGATAATGTACATGATGGTTTGCCACCAATGAGAGACAATAGTCATTTTATGGATCTGATTCCTGGAGCTAGTTTACCAAACAAAGCACCACATCGGTTAACACCTACCGAAAATGAAGAGCTTAACCGACAAGTTCATGAATTGTTGAACAAAGGTTTGATCCAAGAAAGTTTGAGTCCTTGTGCAGTACCAGCTATGTTGGCACCTAAGAAGAATGGAGAATGGAGAATGTGCACTGATTCTAGAGCAATCAATAAGATTATAGTGAAGTATAGGTTTTCTATACCAAGAATGGATGACATAATCGATTGTTTGAGTGGAGCAAAGTATTCTACCAAAACTGATTTGAAAAGTGGATATCGTCATATTAGAATTAGAGAATGTGATGAATGGAAGACTGATTTCAAAACAAAAGAGTATTTGTATGAGTGGTTGGTTATGCCTTTTGGTTTAACTAATGCACCAAGTACTTTTATGAGGTTGATGAATGAAGTTTTGAAGAAATTATTGAATAACTATGTGATTCTATATTTGGATGATATTTTGATATTCAGTAAGACTAGCAAAGAGCATTTGATGCATATAAGGAAAGTGTTGCAGAGATTCAAAGAGGAAAAGTTGTTGATAAATCTAAAAAAATGTTCCTTCATGAAAGAAGAGCTTGTGTATTTGGCTTTTGTGATTTCAGCTGATGGTTTGAAGATGGATCCAGAGAAGGTAGAAGCTATACTGAATTGGCTTACACTAGAGAATGTTAGTAAGGTAAGATCATTTCATGGATTGGCAATTTTTTATAGGAAGTTTATCAAAAATTTTAGTTATATTTGCAATGCTATGAATGAGACAATGAGAGGAGATAAAAGGGAATTTAAATGGACACATGGAGCTGACAAGAGTTTGGAGACATTGCAGCTAAAAGTTTCTAAATTACCTGCGTTAGCCTTACCTGATTTCAATAAGGTATTTCAAGTTGAATGTGATGCAAGTTGAAGTGCAATTGGAGCTATATTGACTCAAGAAGGTAAACCTGTTTCTTTCTTTAGTGAAAATTTGAATGATGCAAAAAGGAAATATTTTTTCTATGATCAAGAGTTCTATGCTATTGTGCAAGATATGAAGAAATGGAGACATTAGTTGGTGCCAAATGAATTTGTGTTGTATACTAATCATAAGGATTTAACAGTATTTGGGTAGTCAAAATAAGTTGAATCAAAGACATATGAAATGGGTAGAGTATTTGCAAAGCTTTACATTTATGATTAAGCATAAGAGTGGAGTTTCTAATAGAGTTGTTGATGCATTGAGTAGAAGAAGATCTTTGTTGACTGAAATGAGAATTGAAGTCCTTGGTTTTGATATGAAACATTTGTATGAAAGTGATCCTGATTTTTTAGAATAGTGGAGAGTGTGCAGAGCACATAATACCAACCAATCAAGTAAGTGTGAAGACTATTTTATTCAGGAAGATATGTTGTTCAAAGGTATTCAGTTATGTATACTAAGAGGATCAATGAGAACTAGTTTGATAAAAGAAAAACATAGTAGTGGATTGGCTGGACATTTTGACATTGATAAAACATTGAGTTTTATGAAGGAGAGGTATTTTTGGCCTCAGTTGTATAAGGATGTTCATAAATTTGTGAGAAGTTGTGGAGTTTGTCAAGTTTCAAAGGGAGTAAGTTAGAATACTAGTTTGTATACACCTATTACTGTTCATGAGAAACCTTGGAGTGATATCAGCATGGATTTTGTTCTCGGCTTACCTAGGACAACAAGAGGTAATGATTCTATATTTGTTGTTGTGGATAGATTTTCAAAGGTGACACATTTCATACCATGTAAGAAAACATCAGATGCAGTACATATAGCAAATATTTTCTTTAAGGAAATTGTCAGATTGCATGGATTACCAAAGAGTATTATCTATGATAGAGATAGTAAGTTTGTAAGTTATTTTTGGAGAACACTTTGGAAGAAGTTGGATACTGAGTTGAAATTTAGTTCTACATTTCATCCACAGGCTGATGGACAAATAGAAGTTGTAAACCAAATTTTGGGTAACTTATTGAGATGTTTAGTTGGAGACACACTAGGCAATTGGGATTTGATGTTGGAACAAGTAGAGTTTGCATACAACAGTTTAGTGAATAGAAGTACTGGAAAGACACCATTTGAGATTGTTCATGGCACACAACCTAGAGGTATATTAGATTTGATAGAAATTATTAGTGAAGAGAAAAGGAGTGCTAAAGTAGAGGAATTTGTAGAATTCATGAAGACATTGCATGATAATGTGAAGAAAAAGCTGGAGAAAAGTAATCAGAAATACAAAGATGATGCAAACAGATCAAGAAGAAAATAGACATTTGAAGTTGGTGATGTTGTGATGGTTAATCTGAAGAAAGGAAGATTTCCTATTGGAACATATGGGAAAATAAAGATGAATAAATCTGGTCCTTGTAAAATACTTAGAATATTTGGCAGTGGAAATGCTTATGAAGTTGAGTTACCTGATGACATGGATATATCACCTATATTTAATATTTTAGACTTATATGAATATAATGAACCTGATGAAGAAATAATAGTACCAAGTGAATATCCTAAGAAATAGATAGAGGAGGTTGAAAATATTTTGAGATAGAGAATTGGCAGAAGTACAAGAGGAAAGGAATACATGGAGTATCTGGTAAAATGGAAGAACAAACTGATTGAGGACTCATCTTGGATTTCTCAATCTAAGTTGGATTCATTTCAGGTTGGACTTGACAAATGATTTGGAGAATCATTTCTTGTAACCCCAGGTGTCTACTGCAGGAGCATCTTAGGTCATTGACAATCCTGCACAACCAAAAAGATGTTTACTTTAGTTCTTTATGTTTCTTTTCGTTGCTCGGGACTGTTTCTCAAGACTGTCGCTCGGGCATACTTGTTCTTTCTTTCTGTTGCTCAGGTTCTTGTTTTACTGACAGATATCGGTGAAATTTGTACCGATGGGTTGTCTAATGATCAGGTATGTCTACCGATGATTTTTGGTGGTCTTTATTGATGGGTTGTCTGATGCTCGGGAATTTCTTTACTGACAGTTGCTGATTTTTGGTCACGGTTTGCCCAAGATGCTTGTTTTGGAGATTGGATCTATTGGTCGACTTCTTCATTTAATTTCCATTTTGGGATCTCTCATTGGGATCTATGTGGAGCTAAATCTAGGTCTCTCCTTTGGATTTGAGCACCGACTTCCTTGTTGGACTCTTGTATATATTTGGTTGTATGTTATTAGTTTAGTAGTTAGTTTAGAGCAAGAAGATAGATGTTTAGATATTAAGATTGAAGATTTGTGATCTCTGTGGTATGAAGATCAATCTGTAATTCATAATTTTGTATATGGCTGTAACCAGGAAGGCCTTACAGCCTAGAATGTAATGAGTTTGTGAAATTAATAAGAAATATATGATATCTTCTCCTTCCTTCTCTCACTCTTATGTTGTTGCTTCTGCATTGTGTGTCTTGGCAAGGTTGGTTGGTGCTTGGGTGTGCCCTAGGCCCTGGCTACCTCTCCCTCCTAGATTCAACTATATAGATAATTTAGAACAATCAAAGTTGGATACATGTAGCAGGATGTGTTTTGACCTTACTCCTAAGTTTTCTTGGCTTTATGTTGCATATTGTGGATGTTATAGATGATTTGATGAAGACTAGTTTCTGGACTATAACTATGATTCTGGACAGAGCAGGTCTCTGTGTTTCTGGTATATCTCTCTGTCAAAGATATTTTAGATGATGCAAGCTTACTAGTGGACAGTCGACACATGTTGGATTAATGGGTTGAGATTGATTGTGATTTGGTTACTGGTGATGTCAGCTATGGCATGTATTCTGGAGAAGACCTATTTGGTGGCCGACGTCAGACATGTAGTGTGTAAAATCAATTATGATCATGGACTGTGGATCTAGAAGTATATGTGATGAACTATATTTGATGTATACTTGTTATAGGTACTATGTGTATCTTAGAAAGAGGTTATATAATTATTTGTATTATGGAAAGCCTTAATTGGTTGAACTAATTGATCAATTATGTATTAGGAAAGCTTAACTGGCCAACCTAAAGATTTATTGTAAGAGGGTATATATGAGTGATCTTTTATTTTGGAAAGATGTGAGTGAGATTGAAAAAGAGAAGAGAATTGGGGAAGTTGTAAGGATTGTTTGACTACTGGATGTAGAGCAGAGTTTATGAGAATAGTAATTCATTTGGAACTTATTAGACAGTTCACTGGATTGTGTATTTTCTGTATACACTTGTGAAAATTGTAAATCCTTGAGGGTGGCTTTAACCTTGTTTGGGTAGTGTGCCTAGGAAATGAGCCTACTATTTCTTTTGAATCCTAATAGGGTCTGTCTCCTAACAGGGACTATGTACTGTAATGTTGTAATAAGCTCCTAATAGGGCTAAATCTTTTTAACAAGGATACTATACTCTTAGTACATCATTTTGTAGGTGTTAATCCCCACTGGGGTTTTACCTTTAATAAGGTTTCCTTGACAAAAAATATTGTGTTTTGGTGTTGGTATTTATTGTGTTATCATTTACATTTGTAGATTTGGTTTATAAAGTTTAAAGTTTAATAATCTCTACTACAACTGATTCAACCCCCTCTCAGTTGTCTTGTGGAATGTTATCCTAACACTTACATCAACTCTTGAGCCACTGATATTATTCTAGCAATAGGTATGTTTTTTTTAAGTTGAAAGTTGTAGTGGTTCATAATTCATTCCTAAAAAAAAGAGGAATTAATTGGATGAACCACCCTTTTTGTAATTTTAGTTAAAATCCTATCAAATCCACCTATGGTAAGAAGAGAGCCTCCCCTATTGCTGAGAGGAGAGATAAATCTCATTCAACATTGTCTAAAGTCATGATTTTTTAATTTGCAGTCATAGTGACTTAGAAAAATTTTAGCCAACATTTTTGGCAACTCCACTGGGGACATGATACACATTTGAAAGCCTCATGCTTTAATTTCAAGTATACCCGTGTCATTTTCACTATAATTATTAATTTTTTTTTAATTTTGTAGTGTTTTCAAGATTGTATTAAGGAAATGTAAATGGCTTCCCAAGGTCCTTGGGGAAATATTTTCAGTCCATTAAATTTGACTCTACCTCTACATGCACTTCCTGATGGCTTGTGGAAGAATTTTCTAAAGTTCTTTGGTGATGGACAACAACATCCTAACAAACATATTTCTGATTTTTACAATGCATTTCAAGTTTATGGTGTTGAACATGAGGATGTGTTTATAAGGTTGTTTATGGAAACTCTCCAAGGTGTGGCTACTAACTGGTTTTACCATCTTGCACCATAGACTATCAAAAATTGGGCTTCTCTCATAGCCAAATTTGAAGAAAGGTTTAAGCCTTTTGAAGATGTTCATGCTTTGTGATGCAGGAGCATTGGGGAATTCAAAGTTTCCTATCAAGACAAAGGACAAAGAGAAGACATGAAGGAGTTCAAGAAATTCAATTGGCATGTATTGAAGCCAATCATGGCATTTAAAGACAATATTGTTAGAAACACTGAGAGGGGGGGTGAATCAGTGTTTATCTATTAATTATATTTCAGCCAATTAAACATATATAAAATGTGCATCTAAAGAAACATAACACAAGAAAAAATAACACATGATATGACTACGAAGAACCTTGATCAAAGGAAAACTCCGGTGGGGATTAGTACCCACAAAATATTGTACTAGGTATAATGAACCTGTTAAAGTTCCTTTGCCCTGTTAGAAGCAGTCTTTACAAATTAAGTACAATGACTTGGTTAAAGGTCTGACCCTATTAGGAGTATTTTACAAAACCCTGTTAAAGGTATATGGATCATTTCCTAGGCTCACTTCCCAATAAGATGAAGGCTACAACCCTCTGAATGTTGATATGCGCTATATCAAAATGAACTGCTATAATGACACTATTGTCTGATCAGTTCTATGTATGTGTGGATGCTCTTACTCCTTTAAAGAGCTATATCATATTTTGACTTTATATTTCTATCCCTCTGTAACTTCCTCTTGCATAATTATTGACACTTATAACATATCTTTACATTACATACTTATATCTTCAAATCTGAATAGGCGCAACCCAAAACAAATCACTAGTCGGCCCTAAAACAAAAATATACAATGCTTCTGAACAAGTCGGCCTAAGTGTGTTTACTAAAAAATTAATTACATTAATACAAAATTATAACTAAAGGCACATAACCATTACATTACAAAATCATTCACGCTAATCAAAACTATAGTCGGCTTCCATGCTCTGTTTCCTGGACTGCAGGTTTACTAATCTGCTTGTAACTTTTCCGTACTGATGTTCCATACTTTGTGCATTTGGATCTAGTATGTATATGCACCATAGAGTATATACCTAAGCATGCATGCTCTGGTGTGATCTCTAACATGTGTGCTAATGTGCTAATCTCTGTATGTGTCTGTCTGCTCTATTTTCACACTTAGTCATTTTCCTTTCATGACAGAACTTAAGTATGACTTTGTTGCCATGATTGACAACACAAAATAAGTCATGCTTCCTCAGGAAGTCAAC
>MU224979.1:3015609-3028133 GCA_018584345.1 Thuja plicata | reverse complement strand
AGTTCTCTTTGACTTTCATAATTTTGAAGTTCTCAATAATCAAATTCTGAGTTTTTCTGAATAAGATTTTAGGGGAAGTTTCATTCTCTCTGAAAATTCTTTCATTTCTTTCCTTCCAAATTGCCCATGATATGTGAGGAAGGGAAATTTGCCAAATCTTTTTGATAAATTCACTCTTAGAATTAATACTTCATGAAGTGAACATATTCTGAATATCATTGGATAAAACCCAGTCAACATTGAGAGCCTTCATCCAATAGGACGAAACCTCATTAGCATAATTGCAATGAATGAAAAAATGATTGACCATTTCTTCCTCTTTCCTACACAGAACACACATATTAGTAATATACATACCTCTATTCTTGAGATTGTCAAGAGTGAGGATTTTATTTTGAATCATAGTCCAGAAAAAGATGTTGATTTTAGGGGTAAGCCCTTTGATCCAAGCCTTGGCCCAAAAGGGAGTTTCCTTGTTCTCCTCATTAAGGTTATAAGCCGATCCCACAGTGATATTACCATTCGTAGTATCTTTCCAGATCATAGAGTCTTCTTCAGAATTAAGAATCATGAAGTTGAGAGTGATATTAAGAGATAGAAGGGAATTATCCACAGTAGTAAGATCCTTCCAGATCCCATTACAATTATAATCCATGACCTTAGTGCCAATTTTATCTTTTCATAAAACAAAAAAGGGGCCCCAAATAGTATTCATAACAAGAGGTTGGCTACCTATCCAAATATCTTCCCAAAAGTCCACTCTATTTCCCTTGCCAATTTTCCACTTCACACCTTTTCTTATAATATTTTTGAATTTTATCACATTCTTCCATATACAAGATCCCATCAAGATATCTTTAGTATTAAGAAAATCAATAATAGAGTCGGAATTCCTATTATATTTGTTGTGCCAAATTGAATTCCATTCACTCTTCATAGTGAAACCCCTCCAGCCAAGTTTAGCTAGGAGAGCTTCATTCATTCTTTTTATTTTCCTTATACTGAAACCACCTTTGCACTTGAGCGTACAGACTTTATCCCAAGCTATGAGAGAAAATCTGTTGGATTTTTCAACACCATTCCAAAGGAAGTTCCTTTGAATTTTTTCAATAGCCTCAACAAATTTGTTGGGAATCCTATAAAGACTTAGGGCATAAGTAGGTATACTCTGAAGTGAAGATTTGAGAAGTTGTATCTTACTAGCCTGACTTAGCAGAGTACCTTTCCACCTAGCAAGTTTCTTGTGAAATTTGTCCATTAGAGAACTCCAAAAGGATTCAGGAGGGTTAATCCCAAGGGGTAGACCCAAATAGGTGGCAGGGAGCTCCCTAATTTGGCAGTTCATAATTCTTCTAATCTTGTGTTGTCTGTACTCAAGAGTGTTAATGAAGTAAATAAAACTTTTATTCCAATTGATAAGCTAACTAGTAGCCTTACCATAATTATTGAGAAGATTTTTAATATTCTGGGCTTCATTAATGGTAGCTTCCCCCATAAAAATAGAATCATCAACAAATTTCTAGTTAGAGCACACATGGTTTGAGGAGGAAGGTTTTAACCCTTTGAGATCCCCATTTCTTACAGTGCTTTCAATGTATCTACCCAAACATTTAGCGACAATAACAAACAGAATAGGAGATAAAGGATCTCCCTACCTCAGACCTCTGGAAGATTTAAAGAAGGCCGAAGGAGAGCCATTTACTAGGACCGAGAAAGTGGGAGAAGAAACCAACTGCATTATTAGTTTTATACATTTGGGGTTGAAACCAAAGGTTCTTAGAACATTCTATGTAAAATTCCAATCAACTCTATCATAAGATTTAGAGAGATCAATCTTAAGAATGAATCCATATTTTCTAGCCATAGTCAGTGAGTGTATGTTTTCATGGATAGTTATGATAGAATCTAAAATCTCCCTTCCCGAAATAAAGCCAGTTTGTTGATGAGAAATTATCTTAGGAAGAAGTTTTAGAATCCTAGAAGTGGTGACTTTTGAAATAATTTTGTAGGAAGAGTTACACAGACTAATAGGATGAAAGAGGCCCATAGTGTTAGCCCCTGCTTTTTTTGGAATAAGAGAAATGAAAGTAACATTCATTTTGTCTAAGAATTTTAGTAGATCCAAAGAATTCTTTTACATCATCAGTAATATCCTTATGTATGATCTCCCAATAATCATGAAAGAAGAATATAGGAAAACCATTAGGACCCATAGATTTATTCCCATCAAAAGAAAAGACAGCCTCTTTGATCTCATCATTAGATGGAATAGTTGAAAGATAGTAGTTATCATTATCATTCAAAATCTTAGGTATACTCTCTAGAATATTACTTTGAAGATCCTAGTCAAGCTAGTCATTCTGGGATAGGAGGTTAGAAAAGAAGACTCTAGCTTCCTTAGAAATATCCTCCTCCTTTTCCATTTTTTTGTTGTCAACTTTAAGTTTAGATATCTTGTTGGCTGCCTTGTGTTTGGTAGCCATCATGTGAAAGAATTTTGTGTTCCTATCCCCCTCTCTTAGCCAAGTGTTTCTAGATCTCTGCTTCCAGAATATTTCCTCCTTGTGCACAATGTCATGATATTTACTTAACATTTCAGTTTCCTATTCTTTAAGGTTATTCATATACCCAACCATTTGAATAGACTCCTGCACCTCTTTAAGTTCAGACATAATATCAGCCTTAGAAGAAAAGATATTGCCAAAGGTTTCTTTGTTCCACTTCTTAATTTTGTCTTTAACATGTTTCAGTTTAAAGGTCAACCTATACATAGCTGTTCCTTCTATCTTAGTATTCCACCATTCACTAATTTTGAGATACATTTTAGGATGAATAGTCCACATTTTTTCAAATCTGAAAGGATAGTTCTTACTTCTAACAATAGGGTTAGTAATAAATGATAGCGGATAGTGGTCAGAGCCCACTCTAATAAAGGTAGTTAAGGAACAATTATACTACTAAAACCAATCATTAGAAATTAAAGCTCTGTCTAATCTTACCTGAATCAAATCTTTTCCCACTCTTCGATTAGACCAAGTATAATTGATGCCTTGAAGATCAATATCAATAAGAGCTTGACTAGAAATGAAATTCATTAAGTCAACCCTACTTTCTAAATTAGGTTGAGTTCCTCCAAATTTTTCATCTTCCTTAAGAGGGGTATTGAAATCCCCCATAATGAGCCATCTTTCAGTTTCAAAAGACTTCCTGACCTATTCCAGTTTTGTCCAGAAAGAATATCTCCCTTTCTTCATATTGGGAGCATAAATATTAGTAAGAATCCAGCAGGTTCCTTCCTTGATATGATGGAATCTAATGCAAGCCATATTATTTTCCTACAAAATAACATCACCCTCAATGATATCCCCATTCCAAAAAGTAACAATACCCCCTGAAGCTCCTTCCGAGCTACCTCCACTACAACAGTTATTTTTATAGTATTTGAGCTTTTCAACTTTCTCCTTTGCCATTTTAGTTTCTTGGATGAGAATGATATCCATTCTATTATCTCTAACCATATTTCTGATAAGATCCTATTTGTGAGGATTATTTAACCCTCTTATGTTCCAAGATATGATCTTCATTTCTTTTTGGTAATACCCAGTTGGGTAATAGTCTTATGTGTTCCATCTGGTATATTTCTAGCCACTTCTTGATTTCTTTTTCTAGAGCTTAGTGGTCTTCCTGGTGGTGAGAGATGACAGTATCCAACATGTGGTTGGTAGTATTTAGCATTCTTATAGCCTTTTGTCATTGCACCCTTCTTCTATTTAGTTTTTTCCACCATATTGGGTTTGTCTTGTTTCTCAAGTAATTTGTCTATTTCATCTTGGTCTCCCCATTTTGGTTTGTCTATTTCCTCTAAGTCTTTCCTATCCTCTTGTGATGAAATTTGTGTCATCTCTGATAGCCCTGGTCCCAAGACAATATCTTGTTGAGCGTCTAAGAAAATGTTAATTTCATAGAAATTTTCCTGATCTCCCTGTTTAATAGGTAGTACCTCTTCTTCTTGAGTGGTCGATTGGTTATCTTCTTGCTCAGTTTTTTCCTTTTCATCTTGGGTTTTACAATCTTTGTTAATCCTTATTCTTCCTTGATTACTGATAAGTAGTCTTTCTATTTACCAAAACTCAGTAAATAAGTAGAGTATACCAATCATCTAGAATAATGTGAAATGCAAAATAATAAAGTAATGACTCATAAACACGTAACACATGGATTTTAACATGGAAACCCTATTAGGGGAAAAACCACTGGGACCGATACCCCAAATTTTCACTCTTCTAAAGTGAGCCCTGTTATGATCCAACCCTGTTAAAGGTTACAAACAAATTGTTAAGTGCTACCTTGTTAGAGGATTTTATACATAGAGGTTGTCACTTAGTATCGGGCATATATTGCTACCATCCTTGAATCAGCCTCCTTCTTAGACTGTCAATAGGTATCGGGAAAGTCTAATGCTACTTTCATGAATCAACCTTTTTGGCACTCCTTGAGATGTACCTCAATATATAGAAGACTATTAAGTCCTGCTCGGTTAAGAGACTTGATGCTTTGATGGTTAAACTAAAACAATATGACCTGTTCATCTCTAACCAATGTATCAATTCAATCCTTGTGCTATGCACTTTATGCTCTGTGATGTTGTGCTCACTATTTGTCGGTGTCTATAGAATTCCTTAGCTCTCCTTCAGCTTGTTTGATCAGTACTGCATGAATTTGTTCTTCATTAGTTTCTCTTCAGCATCCTCTTTCTATTCACTCCCCTTAATCCCATTTGAAAATGAATTAATCTTGTCTCTAATATAGACATGATATTCATTGTTTCTTGGTTCTTGATTCTTGGCGTAAAAAATAATCTAGCCAATTAGATTTAAAGCATAACTCCTGATTTGTCTCATAGATATCTTCTTGCCAACTATACAAATTAGCTTTAAATCAATTAATTATCTCTGGTCGAATAAAACAAAGTAGATAACTAGTTAAGTCTATATTTAGCTCTGCCAACTAGATATTTTGTCATTTTATAAACTCTTTATTTTGTCGGTCACCACTGCAGTTAGTCGTAAGTGACAACTGACTGATCCATTGGTGAGACTCCAGTTATCTTCATGATCTCTATTTGTCGGGCATCATTGGAACTTTACTCATTGGAAAACTTTGTATCTTTGGTCATCGGGCACTCTAAGTCTTTAGCTCATCGGGAAACCTTGTGTTATTGCTTGTCGGGCACTCTTATGTCTTTTCTCATCGGGGAACCTTTTGACTTTTCTCATAGGTCACTCTGTGGTTTTTCTTCATCGAGAAACACTGTGCTTCTGATTGTTGGGTATTACTGTGACTCTTCTTCTTTTCTTTGTCCATCGGTGTGAACTCCATTGGTGTTGTTTGTCACTTAGTGAATACTTTACTTTTATGCATTTTTGAAAGCATAACTTTGGTTCCTTTTGTTCTCTAAAGTCTTTGGTATTATGTACATGATCGTATAGATGATATCAAGTTGACATCAATGACAATATAGTCCATTAACTGATTTAATGACTTGCATGATCTTCAACTCAACATTATCAAACATTCAATTAGTTACATGTCATCAATCTCTCCCTTTGGTATTGATGGCAACATACTATATTATGACACTATACTATTTCTAATACAATATGAAATACAACAGTTGAGATTCATCAAATTACCAATCTTTTTGTTCTGATAACTGATAAAAATGTCCAACCATTGGTAAGCTCTATTTTATCTTAAATTTGATTCTTGCAGATCTTTATCTTTCTTCTTCTGATGTGTTGTGTCCTCTCCTTGTATCAATTTCTCTCCCTTTACTGTTCTTCTCTTTTGATGTCTTTTTCTCTTGTCAGCAACTCTCCCTTTGTATAATCTTCCCATAAAATCTCTCTCCCTAAGGATATAATCTCTCCCTGTTGGAGTAATGTGATAATGGATAATCTCTCTCCCTTTTCTGAATAATGTGATTAATATCTCTCCCTTTCTAGAAGGATGTGATAATATGGATAATCTTTGTCCCTTTGACAATAATGCCAAACAATTATCTTACAGATATCTGAGATTAATTTCAAGCAATCTTTTCTCTCCATCCATAATATATTCCTTGAATTTCCCTTATCCATCAGCAATACAACAATATGCTCTAGTGCTCAGTGATGATATATTCTTGTCTGTATATAGATTTAGCTTTGAAGTTCATCTTTTTTCTTGCATCAATATGAATGATATTATGATAATATGTAGGCTGATGCAACCTTCTAGTCATTTTACTGACTAGTAGACAAGGGTTTGACCCCTAGTCTTTTCCTCAAGTATTCAAATGTATCCTTGGGCAGTGGCTTGGTGAAGATATCAGCTAATTATTCTTTGGATTGCACATACTCAAGTATCACCTCTTTTTCTTGAACTTGAACTCTCTCAAATAATGATACTTGATGACAATGTGTTTAGTCTTAGCATGCATGACTAGATTCTTGGAAATGTTTATTTCACTAGTATTATCACAATAGATAATCACTAGTTCTAGGATCTTCATATGCATACCTTCTAGTAACTGTTTGATCCATGCAATATTTGAGAAATTTGCAGTAGCAGCAATATGCTCTACTTCTGCAGTAGACTGAGAGATGCATCCTTGCTTCTTGCTAATCCATGTGACAAGTCTATCACCCATAAAGAATGCTCCTCCAGTTTTTCTCTTTTTGTCATGAATGTTTCCAGCCCAATCAGCATCGGTAAACACCTTAATTTCAATTTTTCCTTCTCTTCTTTACCATAAGCCATATTCCTTGGTATTCTTCAGATATCTTAGAATTATTTTCACAGCAGTCATATGTGATTCTCTGGGATTAGCAGAAAATGTTGCAACTATTCCTACTACATGTGCAATATCTGATCTAGTGTGTACAACATACATGAGTTTTCCTATCATTGATCTATACAAAGTATGATTTACCTCTGGTGTATTGTCCTCCTTTTTCAACTTACATCCAGTAGCCATCGGTGTTCCAACATGTTTGGAATTTTCCATCTTGAATATTTTCAGGACCTCTTTAATGTATTTGGATTGTGTAATGAAAATACCTTCACATTGTTGCATGATCTGTAGACCAAGAAAGAACTTGATCTCTCCAAACATATACATATCAAAATATTTTCTCATCTCATTAGAAAATGATTTTCATAGCATATCATTGCCTCCAAATATGATGTCATCAAAAAATGTTTCAGCAACCAAAGTGTTAGCATCAGTATCTTCCTTCAAATAAAGATTACTATTTTCACTAGTCCTTACAAATCCAATACTTATAAGATAGGAATGAATTCATTCATACCATACTCTAGGAGCTTGTTTCAATCCATACAAGGCTTTATGAAGTCTACATACCATGTTTCTCTTATCTGGATCTACAAACCCTTCTGGTTGCTCAATGTATACCTCTTCTTCAAGTATTCCATTTAGGAATGTTGACTTGACATCCATCTAGTATACCTTGAATCCTTTGAATGTGGCATAAGAAAGTTGTATTCTTACACCTTCTAGCCTAGCAATGGGTACAAATGTCTCTCCATAGTCAATAGCTTCCTCTTGTGCATACCCCTTGCATACTAGTCTTTATTTGTTTCTTGTGACTTCTCCATTCTCATTCAGCTTATTCCTGAATATCCATTTAGCACCAATGACATTCTTGTCATCTGGTCTTAGTACAAGTGACCATGTCTTATTTTTCTCAATCTTCTCAATCTCATCATTCATAAAACTTATCCATTCTTCATTACCAAGTGCAGCATTGACAGATTTTGGCTCAAACTCACAAATTAAACAACTTGTGTTTAGAGACTTGCTTCTTGTTCTTATACTAGCTTTCTTATCTCTTATGATCTGGATCTCTAGATGGTTCCTTCTTACATATCTGGCAAGAATTGGTTCAACTCTTTGTCTATCATCTTGATAATCATTATGTCCTTCATTCTATTCTTCATCACTATGCACATTATTTTAATTATTATCTTGATCGTTGATATTTGTAGCCTGACCGTCGGTAACAACATTTTGTTGCTCTAGAATTAAGCACTATTTCTTGGGTAGAGTGTTAGGTTCTTCATAGTATACAAACTTTTTGTAGTCCTTTAGTTCTTTTGTGCTTTCCAGCTCATTCTTTTCTACAAATTCATCTATCTTCACATTTGCACTTTCAAGAATTTTGTTAGAAGCCTTAATAAGACATTTATAAGCCTTTCTCTTAGTGGAATACCCTAGAAAGATACCTTCATCACTCTTGCCATCAAGCTTTCCATTTCTACCATCCTTTAAGATATAACATTGACTACCAAATATTTTGAAGTAACTTACATTGGGTTTTTTACCATACCATAGCTCATAGGGTGTCTTCTTTGTGTCCTTCTTCAATTGCACTATGTTTAATGTGTAGAAAAAAATACTGATAGCTTCCCTCTAGAAGATTTGGGTGATTCCTTTCTCTATCATCAGTTTTCTTCCATAATCAACTATGGATCTATTCCTTCTCTCAGCAATCCCATTTTTTGTGGTGTTCTTGGTGCAGAAACCTATCTTTTTATACCATGCTCATTTTAGAAATTAGTGAATTCATTTGATATAAACTCTCCTCCTCTATTTGATCTCAATAATTTCAAATCCTTACCACTTTGTTTCTCTACCATAGCCTTATACCATTTAAACATCTTGAATGCTTTAGATTTATCTTTTAGAAACATAACTATCATCATTCTAGCGTAATCATCAACAAAGAGAATAAAATATCTATCTCCATAATAACTCTTTGTCCTCATTAGTCCACATAGATCAATATGGACTAATTCTAGAATATCATCATATGTATGGGTTTTAGTTTTGAAACTATACTTTGTCATCTTACCTTTTTGACAATTCTTGCACATGATGTTGGCGGGCTTTGACATCGTCAGTAAGCCTCTTACATTTCTCCTTCTGCTTATATTCATCATGTTGTCAAAATTCACATGACACAATATTTTGTGCCACAACCATATATCTTCATTTCTAGTCATTAAGAAAGTGGTGTTAGTATCATTCAGATAGAATAAGTTACCTTTTGTCTATTCACTGGTACCAATCAATCTTGCTGATTCATTGAAGATCTTTGCCTTCTTATTCTCGAATGCAACTCTGTGACCTAAATTATTAAGCTGAGAAACACTCAATAGATCATAATTCAATCCTTTTACCCAATAATAATTTTCACATTTAATCAGGTTATTCAAGATTATAGTTCCTTTACCTTCAACTAGACAAGGTGTTTCATTACCCATTATTACTGTACCACCATTATAATACTTAAAAGTGTTAAACTTTTCTTTGTCACCAATCATGTGTTGAGTTCCACCACTATCTATAATCTAGATTTCATTCTTGCTAACCTTAGATATGAGTGCAGTTTCTACATACCTTTCATCTTCATCTGAATCATCTTTCACAGCCACAAACACCATATTTATGTCTTCATCAAATTTGATGTTAGTATCTTCATATTTGCAAGAAGCTAGGTAGCTATATTTCTTGCCTTTGTCCTTCTAGTCTCGGGTATCTCTTCTTTCTAATTGTTGGTAACTTCAGTAATCTTTGTTATCACCTCTATCAAATTTCTTCTCAAAAGATCTGTCATTACCTCTGTCATCTTTTCTTCTGTTAGGACATCTTGCAGCAAAGTGTCCAATCTCTTTACAATTAAAGCATACAAGTGGTAACTTTCCTTTGTATTTACCTTTGCCTCTCTGCATTCTTCTAGCCATAAGTGCTTCTATTTTATCTAGATCTTCTTCTTCACTTTCACTTTCACTATCTCTTCTAGATGTGTGTCTATGACTTGATTTTCTTATTCACATAGAAGATTTAAATGGAGACTCTAAGTTTGGTAAGACACTATTATCAAAATTATTCATCTCAAACGAAATCAGTCTACCAATTAAACTATCAAGAGTAACTGTATTGTTTGCTACTGCTCTCATTTCTTGAATGGCAGAAACTCTAATAGCATATACAGGTAGTAAGGTTCTTAAAATTTTACTTACCACTGTCTTCTCTTCAAGTGTACCTCCAACTCCTCGTATATCATTGACTACTTCTTTTACTCTTGTGTTGTACTGTGTGATGTTTTCTCCTTATTTCATTTTGAGATCATCAAACTTTCCTCTAAGGCTTTTTGCCTTGGCTCTCAGAACATTTGGATCACATCCATGTACAAGATTCAGTTTTTCCCACATCTGCTTTGCAGTTTTGAAATCTTTGACATCTTCAAATTCAACATTAGAGAGTGAGGAAGAAAGCTCTATGACCATGCAGTTGTGCTCATGCTTCTCTCTCAATTGATCTACTATTAATGCTCCTATGGGAAACACATATTTAGTATCTAGGAATTGAGTAACATCATTACCAATACCTAATAAGTGGAGGCTTATCCTATTTTTCCATGAAGCAAATTTGTCTTTGTTCAACTTGGGCACATCTCTTCTGTTCATCTTTTGATCTTGACTTAGGTCTTGAAAACTTCCTTCTAAGAACAAAAGCTCTGATACCAATTGTTAGTAATAATTGAGAGGGGGGGGGGGTTAATTAGTGGCCNTTTAATTAGTGGCCTCAAAATTTATCTTCAAAACTTAACCACTAATCAATAAATCTCAGATTACCATTTCCCTACAAGATACATGCCATGAAATAATTAACTGTCTATCAGTTTTCTTTGTTAATCCTTATTATTCCTTGATTACCAATAAGTAGTCTTTCTATTTACCAAAACTCAGTAAATAAGTAGAGTATACCAATCATCCAGAATAATGTGAAATGCAAAAAAATTAAGTAATGACTCATAAACACATAACACATGGATTTTAACGTGGAAACCCTATTAGGGGAAAACCCACTGGGACCGGCACCCCAAATTTTCACTCTTATGAAGTGAGCCATGTTAGGAGCCAACCCTGTTAAAGGTTACAAATACATTGTTAAGTGCGACCTTGTTAGAGGATTTTATACATAGAGGTTGTCACTTAGTATCGGGAAGCTATTGCTACCATCCTTGAATCAACCTCCTTCTTAGACAATCAATAGGTATCGAGCAAGTCCAATGCTACTTTCATGAATCAACCTTCTTGGCACTGCTTGAGATGTACCTCAATATATAGAAGACTATTAATTCCTACTCGGTTAAGAGACTTGATGCTTCAATGGTTAAACTGAAACACTATGACCTATTCATATTGCAACTTGAATTGCAGATTTTTAGATCTATTTAAGTACATTACCTCTCTGACCAATGTGTCAATTCAATCCTTCTGCTCCACACTTTCTTCTCTGTGATGTTGTGCTCACTATTTGTCAGTGTCTGCAGAATTCCTTATCTTCAACTTGTTTGATCAGTACTGCATGAATTTTTTCTTCATCAGTTTCTCTTCAGCATCCTCTTTCTATTCACTCCCCTTAATCCCATTCAAAAATGAATTAAACTTGTCTCTTATATAGACATGATATTCATTGTTTCCTGGTGTGAAAAAAAATCTAGCCAATTAGATTTAAAGCATAAATCATGATTTGTCGTGTAGATATCTTCTTTCCAACTATACAAACCAACTTTAAATTAATCACTTATCTCTGGTTGAGTAAAACAAAGTTGACAACCAATTAAGTCTATATTTAGCTCTGCCAGCTAGATATTTTGTTGTTTTCTAAACTCTCTATTCTATCGGTCACCACTGAAGTTAGTTGTCGGTGACAACTAACTGATCCATTGATGAGACTCTAGTTAGCTTCATGATCTTTGTCCGTCAGGCATCATTGGAACTGTTGGTGCTCAAATCAATAGATTGGATTTCCTATGTACTTGTCAATCCAATGCTTAAAAACCCAAGTGATTTGGCCAACTAACAAGTCACAACCAAAGAAAGGTTGGAACTTCTGCAATTCTGGATCTGCAAAACCAATGCTGGTAGGCCTATACCCTGACTTATCCTTCAAGTTACAAGGCTTTTTATAGCAGATAAGAAACACTTCAACCTTTTCTCTCAAGTATGGCAAGGAAATTGAAAGAAATCTAACTAAAAGCAATATATCATGAGCTGTAAACTGAAATACTTTAAGTAATTGAAAGAATGTTTAGTACATGTGTATGTAATTTGAAATGAATAGATAGATAAGATATCTTAAAACTATAAACAATGAAGTGAATAACTATAATCCAAATAATGATTAGACTAGTGCCTTATTCTACCATAGGCAATAGAGTCAAGATCATTCCAATCTTATGTTCAACCTCAGAGACATTTTTACAAGAAAACTTATCACTTCAAAGGTGTTATGGAATGTACATACAACCTAAAACAAATTTATAGATATTTCAAAATGGTAATACTTCTCAGATGACAGACCAATTGACTAAGGCCTCAATCAACAAAATTTAACCATGCAAAATGAGAAAACCAATTGAAAATATAGACTATGAATCAAATAAGGAAGC
>MU224979.1:2976803-3012067 GCA_018584345.1 Thuja plicata | reverse complement strand
CTATTACACATGTGAAAGAAAAAAGACTTATCTTTATTAATTTTGAAAAAATAGTACATCCAGGTCCATGTTATACTTGTTGATTAAAAACTATCCAAATATTTGAAATTGTATTATTATTGTATTCTCATTACATTTTATATTATGTATATATATATATATATATATATATGTGTGTGTGTGTGTTTGAGTGACTTTCACAACACTTTAGGGTGAAAAGACACAACTCTTATTACAAATTATTTTGAAAAAAACAATAAACTAACTAAAAAATAACTACCGAACTTTCAGATTTGGCTTTGGTCGAAAATCCAAAACACCTTGTGAAAAGCTAATATTTTTGTTGGAGATAGGAAATTTGATTTTCCAAACTGGGTCATTTTTAGATTTGTGAAATTTGACCAGCTTTATCCTCTATCAAAATCATATTTGTAGAAGGTCTAAATTCCATCATTTTTTGAAGGCTTCGATTAGTTAGTTCTATTTATTTCTGTCATAAAGCTTCTTTCCTTTGATCTTTTTAGTATGGAGAAACATGCTTCTTGCTAATGGATTAGGAATTCTAAATTATCAAAATTTAGGGTACCACTAGGAACATTACTCATCGGGCAACTCTGTATCTTTGGTCATCAGGCACTCTGAGTCTTTAGCTCATTGGGAAACCTTGTGTTATTGTTTGTCGGGCACTCTTGCATCTTTTCTCATTGGGAAACCTTCTGACTTTGCTCATTGGGCACTCTATGGTTTTTCTTCATTGGGAAACACTATGCTTCTGATCATCGGGTATTACTATGACTCTTCTTCTTTGCTTTGTTTGTTGGTGTGCACTCCATCTATGTTGTTTATCACTTAGTGAATACTTGAATTTGATGCATTGTTGAAAGCATAACTTTGGTTCCTTTGGTTCTCTAAAGTCTTTGGAATTATGTACATGATCGTACATATGATATCAAGTTGACATCAATGACAATATAGTCCATTAACTGATTTAATGACTTGCATTATCTTCAACTTAACATTATCAAACATTCAATCAATTATATGTCATCATGTACAACATCATCTGCGCCTTAAATTTTTTTCCCGATTGATCAGAAAGAGAACAAAATTGAGTTTTAGTAGTCTGGGAGGAGTTGTGGAGCTCCTAAATAGATCAAAAATTCAAATATATATTCCATAATTCACTTTTTACTCATTCATTTTCACTTTTATCCTTGGTAATTTGAGAGCTCTACAGAGAAGATGGTGGTCCCCATGGAGAAGCATCAATTCGAGCTCACCCAATGACATCAATTTCTATTTGACTACCCACCACCAATAAGTACCTCAAAACCTACCTGTCCATATTTTTAGTTTCTAGTTTTATGCATTTTTGTAGTAATTAGAGCACTTTTAATTTTGCATCGTATCCAGTATTTGGGATCGCATCTGGTTAATCCCGCGTCGTATCCTATTTCTATTTAAAATCTTGTGTCATATCCTATATTTTGGGGATCATTTCCTATTTTTAGACTTTCATCGCATTTGGTAGTTTAAAATAAGAATTTCAAGGTTATCACATCCCGTTAAAACAGGCTCACACACTGCATCTCGCATCGCATCCTGTTAAAACAAGATTGATTTCCAGATGACCCATCGCACCCTGTAGGAACATAGTCATTTTGGTTTTTGACTTAGTTTTCTTTCCGATTTTGACTGTTCTTCATCTTCTGACTATCAAAAACACTTAGTTGACAATGTTTCTCCTTGTTGCCTTAGGTAGAATGCTGATTTGATCCTGTATTTGTTGTCTTTTAACAAGTTCCTTTTGAAGTTGTATCTTTCCAAGGCTTGTACCCAAGTCGTGTCCTTTCTTTGTCTAGATCATTGACCAGTGATGAGGTAGAGCTAGTTGCTTGAGTAGGTTTACTTTCACTGAGAGATTTACCTGACATTAGGTTAAATCAGGGGTTGTTGACTACTCTAGCTGAGAGATGGCACTCGGAGCACAACACCTTCCATCTCCTAACTAGTGAGATGACCGTTACACCTGAGGATGTGTGGCACATTCTTTGATTTCTTGTTATGGGTAGAGAGGTTCAGTTTGAGTCAACCTCGATTACAGCTATTGCCATGGCTTGATGATTCTTTCAAGATGATTCTATTGCTTATTGATATCTTACTTGGGACTACATGTATGATCATTATGATCATCTTCCCATGTATTTAGCTGGATTGATCTAAGGCATCCTGATGCCTGATAGAGGACAACATGGATTCATGGCTGGCTAGCTAGACATATTGGAGCAGATGGTTGTATCTTCTCGAAGATTTTCATGGGGTAGCTACATTCTGGCTCATATTTATCAAGATTTGCACAAGATAGTATATCATTATTCACACAGCATGACTATTGGGATCCTTGTATTATAGATCTTGGCCTTGGAGCATATCCCTGTTATACGACCGATTGTAGATAGGAAGTGGTTGGATCAATAACTATATGTATATATGTATTCAAGATGGATTCACCAGCCCCATTTGGGCAAGGTAGAGTATTGGCACCATATTTTTGATGACATGACAATAGTTGTATGGAGACCATACCTTGACTACAAGCAGTGGGTTTTAGATAGGTGATAGATGCCTTATTTTTTTAGAGTAGGTATTTGATTTGCTAGACCAAGTACATTGTAGAGCGTTTCTTGGTTACCCAGGTGTTGAGACGGTATGGCCATGTTCAGGAAAGGTGTCATGATTTAGCAGTGTATGCCCAGATCCATGATGAGGAGCCACTATGGGGTGCTCACTTAGTATATGAGACTATATAGAATGCTATGAGAGAGATGGTTGTGGTTGGTTGGGATCTACTCCCAGAGGTTTTAGATGTAGGGTTTTCATATGGTTATCTTGTACAGATGTTACAACATCCATTTCCATAGTTTACAACTCCTAAGGAGGCAGTTCCTCACATTGATGACCCACTAGATTATGATCCTGCTGATGATCATCCTGTTAGAGGTAGAGGGGGAGCACAACAAGAGAGAAAAGATGGAGGGAGGGGTGAGGGTAGGAGAGATGGGTGACACCTACCTCCTGATAGAGGATAGGGCCCAAATGATCAGGATGATGGTGGAGATGATAGGGGTTGAGGTGTAGTGGGAGGTGGAGAGGGCATCAGTGGCAAACAAACTTGCCTCAAGTTCATTTATCCCCATAGAGATCCAGGTCCACTACTGACTAGAGAGCAACAAATATAATGACACTAATAGTAGGACAATCAGTAGGATAGGCCACAGGATAGACCTAGTGGTCAGGATACAGGCAGAGGCTCTGGCAGAGATGGTGATGTTTTTCATAGTTTGAGTGTGAGCATGAGTATCTCAAAGCTAGGATCATGACATTGGAGGCCTTACTTGCAGATAGAGATGCACAAATTGAGTGCCTAAGAGTAGAGAGGGATAGGTAGGGTGATATGCTTGGAGAAAAGAGAGATACTCAGGCTTGGATTGCTACACACTAGGGATGGAGAGCATCTTATTACTTTGGTTTATATCATGTTGGGGTTCCAGAGGGCCAGAGAGCACCTTCGTATTCATGCATTGCACAACAGTCTGAGGGGAAAATGCCTCCACCAGCACCTTTTGTACCACCTCCTCCTCCTCTAGATCAGGGAGAGGGTGGTAGTCAGACCTGAATTTGTACTCTGATATATTTTGAGATCATTTATTATATATCTAGATCCTTCTGAGATCATTCATTATATTTATCTTTTATACATGTATATCTAATTCACACTAATACTTTGATACTCTTATGTAGATAGTTTCACATTTTTGACTTGTTCCATGTTTGATATATCTGAGATAGTTGTTTCTGATCTTGATATGTTCATGAGTTCTCTTTCTTTGATAGATGTTTAGATGGATGCACATGTGATTATGATCTTGATCTTCTTGATGAGTTTAGATTAGATTTATCTTATGATGACACCATTTATTCTCTTTGATTTATTACTGATATATAAATGTGTTTCAAATTATGCTAAGTGATTATGAAAAATGAATGTTTTTGAGATTTTCTTTATGCAAATAAATGTATGGATGAACTTAGGATGTAGAAATAAATGCAATGCTTGAATGATTTTTTTTTGTATTTCCCTTTCTCATATATGAATGCATAATGTACATCATGGATATGCAACAACATTAATATTAGTAATATAGATTATGTAATTAAATTGGATTTCGGATGAATCAGGAAATCATTTTGAGCTCAAGTCTTTATGATGTTCTTGTTAAAATGAATCATGCAATCTACATGCAGACTCTTAGGACTGTCCCTGATTTATATACATTGTAGCATTTTTATCATCATTGGGAATTTTTGTAACGGACATCACCTGATAGCACAACTGTCACTAATACCCATTGATATCATGAAATTATGAATACTATATGGATTGGATGCAATGTAAGAGATAAACTTAAGCATAAAGGCATAGAAGCTAGGACGACAAGTTCATTATCTCCTTTTACTATTAAGAATCATATTCTGTTCAAGTGTAATGTAAGATATGTGACCTGTAATGACCTTGAAAATTCATATCCTTGGGTACATCATGCAATGTACACCTTAGTGAGAATCTAATTTAGAAAATAGACAAGGAAATTGGTTCAACCTCACCATAATTTACACATAGCTAGGATCAAAATATATTTGGATATCCACTCATGTTGGAAACCCTTACCATAAACATCCAAATTAGGTGAAATTTATAGGATCATTGAAACAATCAAAATACATAGAAAACCAAGAAAATGTTATGCCCCTATCCTTGTGACTCTTTGTCTTTGAATAGACATCATGGAGTAACTCGAAAGACATAACAATCACCAATTGATAATCAATCAAAGAAAATTCATAACCACTTAGATGCCCCTAGTGTGAAACATCATGGGAACATAAAAGAGTCATAATCAAATCAAGATCAGACTATGTTTTTTAAGTAGTATTGAGAAAAATTGTAGATTCATTTTTCAAGTGCAATATAGATTCATCAATCAGAATTTTGGAATTAAGCAATATGTTTGCATGTCTGAGTTATATGAGATAACTTTGTTAGCAATTGCAATCCAATGTAGTGTTTAAGAACATTGTTTGATTTAAAGTGTTGAAAAACACTACTACATTTTTATTAAAGTGATGAGAAACACTAGTACATTTTTATTAAAGTGTTGAGAAACACTAGGTTTAAAGTGTGTGATTAAAGTGTTGGGAAACACTACGTCATTTAAAGTCTTATTAAAGTGTTGAGAAACACTAGTATGATGTCTGTTATAGGTAGGTGGTGTTGAAGAAACACCTTTATTTGTGATAGTGACGTTTGATGCAAGTATTGAGAAATATTGTTTTGAGAGGCAAACCATCCTAGACAAGGAACCTAGGACAACCTACCAAACACAAACTAACATGCTAGCAAAGATGCCCCCAGTGAAGAATGACTATTCCTAAGATGAAAATGTATACAAATCCTAGGAAAGGATGAGACATTTGTAAGGAATCAGAGTCAACCAATAGCAGATGTGTAATTGTGAAGGATTAGTATCATCAATGCATTGATAGATAGAGCACAAAGTTTGAGTGACACATGTTTGCCCAATTTTCACCACTCAGAAAAGCTTATTATTTTTGCTACCAAGATGCTTGATTGCCAAGTTTTCGCCAAGGTACTTTTATCTTTTTCAATTTGTTTGATTTTTTTTTTCTTTTTTCCTTTTTTCTTGTAGTATCAAGGTGCTTGTTTGCCAGGTTTTCACCAAGGATACCTTTTTTCAAGAATTTTTCCACTGCATAGCTCTTTTAGCTAGATATTAAGCGTAGAACTACTTCAAGTGTAGAGTGTTGATGGGATTAGGAATAACATCTCCCTTAGGTGTAGCTAACTAATACACTCTAGTCCCAAAAGTTGTAGTAATGACATAAGGCCCCAGCCAGCTAGGTTCAAACTTTCCTTTTTGTTCTCTGTTTGGCTTGTTCTTAGGATTCTCTTTGAGAATGAGATCCCCCACTTGAAATTGTCATGGTTTGACCTTTTTATTGTACCCTTTTGACATGCATTTTTGGTACACTTTTAGATGATCAAATGCTTGTTTCCTACACTCATCAAGGAGTTCTAGTGCATTTACCCTATCAATGCAGTATTGTTCATCAATAAAAAGACCTTGGAGAGATACCCACAAAGATGGAATTTCTACCTTAATAGGTAACACTGCTTCTATGCCATAAAATAGAGAAAATTATGTGTCTCCAATTGGTGTTCTAATACTAGTTCTATAGGCCCATAGTGCCAGATTTAGTTGCAAATGCTAGTCTTTGCTAGACTTACTCATAGTTCTGTGTAGAATTTTCAAGATGTTCTTATTTGATGCCTCAACCTGTCCATTACCTTGAGGATAATAGATTGAAGAACAATGTTGAGTCATGTGAAACTGTGTGCAAAGGTCTTTGATATCTTGGTTTTTAAATTGACCCCCATTGTCTGTGAAAATAGAAGAGGGTATCCCATACCTACAAATAATATAGTTCAAGATAAATATAGCCACCTATTTTCCAGTGGCTTTGATCAACGACATGAATTTGACCCACTTAGTGAAATCTCAGTGGCTGTTATGATGTACTTGTGTCCACTTGAAGAATTAGGATATATTTGTCCAATCAAATCAAAGGCCCATTGCTAAAATGGCCAATGTGTTATAAATGGTGTGAGTTCTCTAGCAGGAGCATGGATAAGATTTCCATGTGTTTGGCATTTGTGACATGTTTTGGAAAACTAAAAAACATCTTTTTCCATTATGGGCTAGTAATAGCCAACTCTTAGTAATTTCTTAGCTAATGAAAAGTTGTTCAAGTGCGATCCACATACACCTTCGTGAACCTCTCTTAATGTGCAATCTATCTCCTCTTGTTCTAAACACCTAAGAAGTGTACCATTGAGACCTCATCTATATAAGTTATTAGTAATGAGGACATAACGTGATGTTGTCCTAATTAAGGCTCATTTTTCATTCCTTGATAGGTCATTGGGTATAGTTTGGTCAGTAAGATAGGTAATGATTTTGGCGTACCGGGATTGGTCTTGGGCATTTAAAGAAAAAATTACTTGGTACTCAGGTGTATCAAAAGCTGGATAGGATAATTATTAATCCTTTAGTTATTTGAAGTTATTTTCCAATGTTCATCCCAGTTGAAGGTAACACCCTTATGTAATAGTTTAGTAAAAGGTTGTGCTTTGTCTGAAAGTTGTGACAAATCTCTTGATTGACTGGAGTCTTCCTTGTAATGTCCTCATTTGACTGATATTGCGTGGAGGTGACATTTCTATTATAGCTTTGACTTTTTTAGGGTCCACCTCAATTCCTTTTTCTAATACAATAAACCCTAGAAGCTTCCCTGATTAAACTCCAAAGGCACATTTTTTTGGATTAAGCCTGAGTTGAAATTGCTCCATGTGATCTAATATCTTCTGGAAGTCTTCAATATGAGTAGTTCTGATTTTTGACCTAGCTAAGGTATCATCCATGTAGTCCTCCATGTTTTTGTGTATCATATCATGGAATATGGTTTTCATAGCTCTTTGGTATGTAGAACCAACATTATTTAATCCAAATGGCATAATGTTTGAGCAGAAATTTCCCCATGTGCATGTGAATGTTGTCTTTTCTTGGTCTTCAGAAGCAATCTTACTCTGGTTGTAGCTTGAGAATCCATTCATTAGTGAGTACATCTGATAGCTTGATGTAAGATCTATGATCATATCAATGTTTGGCAGTGGAAAATCATCTTTAGGACATACTTTGTTCAATTATCTAAAGTCTGTGCAAATTCTGATAGATTTATCTGTTTTAGACATTGGTACCATAATAGAAATCCATCTTGTGTAAGCGATGACTCTTATGAATCCAAATTTCAATAATTTTTCTAGCTCCACTTTCACTAGTAATGCAACATGAGGATGCATCTTCCTTAATTTATTTTTCACAGGTTTGATATGAGGAGCTATAGATAAATGTTGCATTATTAATTCAGGATCAAATCCAAGCATATTAGTGTAAGACCATGCAAAATCAATCTTTTTCTCTTTCAGGAACTCAATGAATTGTACCTTCTCCTCTTTTGATAGGGATTGTACTAAGTGAACATATTGAGGAACTTATTTTGTTCCCAAGTTAATTGGTTGTGTCGGTTCTATCAAAAATAAAGATCTTTCTTGAAAGTGCTTAGGGAGGATATCAAGAATCTCATCTTTTGGCACCTCTGAGAGGTTTTCACCATCAGATACGTCTTTTATTTTTACTTTTTCAGAATCTGATACTACCACAACATGGTTTTCACCATCATCTCTTTTCTTCTTTTTATTTTTTAGTTTGTGACTAAGAATCTTGATATCCTCCTCTGACATGTTCACGCTCCTTGCATTGGTGGAAGAGGGATAAGGTTCACAAGCATTTAGGTAACAAGCCAAAGAATAGTCATTAGGGAAGTTCATGATAGGAATAGGATCTGAATTAGTCCAATCAATTAAGTCATGGTTTATCAAGGATAATTATCCAGAGCTTGGTAAGGACAACATCTCATCAGTGTTAAGACTATTAATCGAAAATACATGTTTTGTTAAGTCAACTTCTACAACATTCAGATCATCAAGAGTCGAATCGTCATTAATAGGGTCATTGTTAGTAATATGCAGACCTAACTCTAGTGACTCGTAAGTTGATCTTTCTTCTTCTTCTCTCTTCAAATAGAAGCTTCTAGCTTGTATCTTTTGAATATCTTCTAGACCTAAGAAAATTCCAGTATCTTCATCAAAAATCCTAGGTAATGGTAATTCATCTGATTCTGAAATATTAGCAGTGTTAGGGGAAGTGTTAAGCTTGCTCCTCTCTCCCATAGAGGTTTCAATTTATGAATTATATCTACTTCAATGTTCATGGTAGAATTAGATAGAAAATCCCATTCATAGTCATGTGAGTCTATTATTTCATCATTAGATCTATTCAGAAACTCAATAATAGTCACCTGATGTAATCTATTAGCCACTTGTAGATCAAAGTGTGGTAAGTCTAGGACATGTGAAATTGTTACCAATTTCCCCCAGTTAGGATGTAAATTTTGTTGTTGGGTTATTTCTTCAGGAGTTTCTTCTATCAGTTGGACTTCTAGAGAGTTTGGTGTTTCTTCCTCTATTTCTTGAATAGTAGCTTGTGTCAATAAAGGAACATGAGTCTGTTGTTGTGTTACAAAAGTAGGTACATATATTTCACCTTGACATCTAGGATATTTGGTACCAATGTGTAATAATCATTCATATGTCCATGGTTCCAATTTTGTTTCTTCTTCTTCATCACTTCCTTCATCAAAGATCGGTCCATCTCTTGAAATAGGGTTGTCTGATTTAGTATTGAAGCCTAACATTGTCTTGTCTTTGGTGTTTCTAAATTCCATATGCATAGGCTCATCAAGTCCCTTTCCCTTTTCTCCTAAAGGTCCCTTCCCTTTGTATCCCATTTTCTTGAGAAGGTCATATCCTTTGCCATACATTTCTGGGGATATCTCCACATTTTTTACTTATTTTTCCCTCTATTATTCTTTATAGAGCCAATCTAAGACTGCTTTATCTTCTCTTTCATCTTCTTGAGATGTAGATGCTCTAACCATACCATTTTCTTTATGAATGTTTGGTTTCTTAGAGGTAGTAGGTGTGAAAGATGAGGAAGGTTTCCCATAAGATCTAGGAGATACAGGGAGTTCTATCAATGATGGGGTCACGTCTAGTTTTTATTCTCCCATACTGGTTTCTTCAAGTTTTAGTGTCTTTCCAAAGCTTCTCATCACCATGTCTTTAGTATTTTTAGGTATAGTTTCTTTTGGAACTTCCTTATTATGAGGAACCATACTATTTGTTTTTACATTATTGCAAGCGTAACTGGCATCTGCAGGAATTGTTACTTCCACCCCATTATGTAGGAATTTGATACATGATGGTAAGTAGATGGTACTACTTGCATTTTATGAATCCAAGGTCTCCCTAATAGTATTTTTTAGGCCAATGGTAGATCAAGAACTTGACATATCACATTGCATTCAATTGGTCCTACTCTGATCGGTAAAACAATAAGTCCTTTGGATGATCTTTCTTCTTCATCGTAAGCCTTGATAGTTATCTTACTCCTTGATTCAATGATTTTTTCTGAAAGTCCCAACTTCTTGATTATATTAAGACTACATATGTTCAACCCTGCACCTCCATCTATCAATACACATCTGACACAAGATTTGTGAATTAGGACTTTGATGTGAAGGGGTTGGTTATGCAAAATGAGTCAATGAATTTTCATCTTATTCTAAAAAAGGAAAGATAGTGTGGAGCTGAGATATGATCAACCATTGCCTAGAATTTATCTACATCTATGTCATTTGGAACATTTGTAGAATGTAGGGATTATTCAAGAACTTCCCTATGCACTGAGGAGATCTTTAATAACTCAAATATAGAAATTTGAGCTGGGGTTCTTTGCAATTGATCTACCAAGTTATAGTTTGTAGATGGGATACTAATGGTTTCTCTAGTTGCTTCTAGTTTGGGAATTATGACAACATGTACTTTGGAAGATGTTTCTTTCTTAGATGAGGAGCTAGCCCCTTTGATCGTGACTTGTGCTTGGCTTTGAGTCATTGCATTTGATTGTGTTGACATTTCTTTAGCACCCTTAAGAGTGATCACATTAATTGATTCATATTTAATGTTCAACATTTTGATCACATTAACATCATTGGAGTAGGTGTGATTCACTTCATTTCCTTTTCCTTTAGAAGTTTCCCTTTTGTCGTAGTTTGGGAATGGTTTGTTAAATGTTGTATGATCTTCATTAGTGGTATGTCCTTCCACTTTGATTTTACCTCCTTCAATAAGGTCTTATATAACGTGTTTGAGCTTAACATAGTTATTAGTCTTATGTCCCTTGTTTTTATGAAAGATGCAATAATAATTATCATCCAACCATCTTGGTTTCACTTCTGGTTCCCAAGGTTTTGAATCAGGAATTGTGAGAACTTTATTGTCCAAGAGTGTATTTAGCACTGTCTCAAGAGGTTCACCCACTAGAGTAAATGTCCTTTGAGGTCTAGTCCATGGTTTTCTCTTGGTGTTCTCATTGTTTTCTTTAGGTATTGTGGTTGTTACCTTAGCCTCTTTGTCCACTTGTAAGCTGTTCATTAGATTGAACACTGTTTGTTTAGGATTAGCATTGGAAGCATCTACCACTCCATCATTAAAAACATTCTTGTTTTTTTTCCACCGTTTAGGCTTGTTGTTGTAGTTGGTATATTTTTTTTATCACTTTTAAGTGTGATTTCTCCTTTTTTAACAATGACTTCTTCAACACAGATGGTATTCTTGATCATCCTATCAAAGTTTGGTGAATCTTGCATTTGCAGTACATAGTTCATTTAAGGTACCAAGTTATTAATAAAGATTTCCATCTTTTCTAATTTGGGTATTGCTCTTGAGTACCTAGAAAATATTTTCCTCCACCTTTGTAAAAATTGTGCAAAGGATTCACCCGTTCTTTGTTTTGTGTTACATAGATCCATCATGGTTATGTTATGTTGTATATTATAGGAGTAATGTTGGACAAAATGTTGAATTAAATCCTCAAAAGAATTCACCTTTGGTGTGAGTTTGGAGAACCACTCCATAGCATTTCTGCCTAAACTTCTTGTAAATAACCTCATTAGGTATGTAGGTTCATGCATGTACTCAATGCTTAGAGCACAAAACTCTCTCACATGGTCATGTGGATCAGTTTCTCCCATATACTTGTCATATTTGGGCCTTGCCATGTTGGGAGGAAATGGAATCATGTTAATACTCTTATCAAAAGGAAATGGACATATGTGGTCCAAAGAGTATTTTTTTGTTGGTTTGACCTTCCCTTGCTTGAGTGTTTCAAGTTCTCTTTGCATCAAGGTCAATTGTTTAGTGAGAATAGAAATAGGTGTTGGTACCTCTTTCTCTCTTAGTCTCTCAACATCATAATCTTTAGGGAGTTTGACACCAAGAGATGCTAGATATAGGAAGTACTTCTCTTTGTCTTCACTAATCATTCTTTCCAATGTCCTTTGTAATTTTCTACTTTTTCTGAGTTTGTTGTACTCTTCCTCGGGTATGTCTCCGTCACTATCTGAGTCAAACAAATGATGACTGATATGTAGTTCTACTTCACTACTGATGTCTTGATTGTTTTGGTTTGGATAATTGTTGTATTCCTCAAAATATTTACTCTATTCATTATGAGAAGTGTCCATTATGGGTGATTCTATGTCAAATAAGGGATTACAAGATGTTTCTCCTTGTTGAAATTGTAGCAATCTAGGAGGTACTTTTGATTCGTCAGCAAGATACTTATTGCATCTTGTGTTAACCGTGAAGTTGAATCTCAACTTTTTCAAAAGGTTTTCAATAGTGTCAAGTGAATTCTCAAATTGTCCAAATAAGTGTGTCCAAGTAGTAAAGAATTGTTTGTGTTTGATGGAAGTAAATGACTCCTGCGTTAGAGGGTTAGAATGCCCTGATAGTAAGTTGGGAATCAAGTTGTTTTGAAAAGTGAATAGACCACACGTTTTGAGACAAATTGTGAGAACCCAAAATCACATGCAAGGTAGACTTCTAAAAGAGTTTTGAAACAATGATTGGTGGACCAGAAAAAGAAAAAGGACTAGACTAAGGATCCAAAAGGGTGTCCAAATATACTGAATTTCTTTGAGAGACAAATCTGCAAATGCCCACTGTCCTAAATGCAACACATTAAATGCAAGGTTTTGTTTAACCAGATGCAAGCTTTGATATACAACATGCAATCTTTCACCCTAGATGTGATGTAGAAATGACCAAAAGTGAGTTTTTTTACACTAGATGTGATCTGTAACAACCAGGAGTGACCTAAGACTACCCAAAAACAAGCCTCTAATGGTTTGTTATGTTTTTCTTGTTTTGTCTCAAAGTACATGAAATTTTATCTATGAGTAAGGTTTCTCTGAGACTTTCCAGTGAGTTGAAAATAACTTGTATGTTAGGGAATAAAGATTATTGCTTTTTTTTGGAGTTATCTCTTTAATGAGTTTTAAAGCACATCAAGAAAAGTTTCTTTGTTAAGGGATCACAAAAACACTTTCCCTATTCGCTAGTTTCTAAGAATAGAATGGAAATATTTTCTCGTAGACTCAGGTACACACTCAAATGCTAATGAGAATATGGCCATCACCAAGCATGCAATGGCTCCATTCATGATGCCATATTAGCCAACTCCAAATGCAAGTGAGGGCACAAAATGATGAGTATCTTGGGGAAATTACTATTTTCCTTACACAAAGATTATCACCCTTTCAGAGATAAATCAGGTTTGTTTTGACTACATGTGTTTTGTAATTTTGGGCATCCATTCGTAATCGTCCCCCATAGAATTTTAAAAGGAAAAATTGAGGCATATAGCCCTATGAGTACTCAAATATGTATAGTCTTGTATGAAAGATTCAAGTGGATCCATTCTACACACACTCAAGCATGTTCAAGGAATGATTTCCTAGTTCCAAGAAAAAAACCGACTACGTCTTTTGAGGTTTTAGCCTACAAGGAAGTGCATTAATTATAGTGAGTTGGAAGGGTTGGCTTAAACCTTTCCTCACTTGGGTCATCCCAGGATATTTTTTCCTCAATCGGAAGGTCCTCTTAAGTTTTGAAAGTATAAAAAAGGATTGGTGAGCTTAGGATTTCTATATTTGTGATTCTTCAAAAGAAGAAGAGCATACTATCCTATTCCATGTCATTTTCTCCCACAAACACTCCAAGTAATTCTTTCCCTCAAATGACTTCACTCAAAACTCAATCTCCCTTGATGATTCTTTGATTCCTCTACTTGGAAGGAAGAGAAAATCAGCTAGTGAGATCAAGAAATAAGCTTAAGTTTGATTTTTAATTCCTATTTTAGAAAATACAAATTACTTGAAAAGAAAAGTTTGTTTTGTTCAATTTCCCCAAATTTAAATGACTTGCTTGTTCAAATACTATCCAAAATTAGACAATGAAGCTTGTTCAATTATCCTACAATATTTAGTGTTTTGTGTTGTTCAATTTCTATCCAAAGGAATTATACAATGAAACTTTTTCAATTATCCCACAAGATTTAAATGCTTTGTGTTTGTTCAATTACTTCCCAAAAAGAAATTTAAACAATGAGGTTTGCCTTGTTCATTTATCCCCAAATTCTTCTCAAGTCTTAAATCAATTTTTGAGTTTCTGATTTTCCTTGAAGGAAAAGAGCATAATCCTCTGATTGATTTATCAAATGATAAGAAAATTTATTTAGTTTCAATACTTTGAAAAAGTAAAATCAAGTTAATCTATTAAAACACCTGCAAACCACAAGTTAGAAATTTCTCTCAACCTTTTTGAGAAAAAAGGCTCTGACAGCGATCTACAAACAAAAATTAGGTTGTTGAAAAGATAGAAGAAAAAAGGATCACAATATTATTGGTTGGAAAATTTAAATTTCAAATCAAAGGATGAGATATTATTTCCTTTCCTAAAATGATCCTATAAACCCTGTATGCGAGCCAATTTCTCAAATGCGATCATTTACACTAAAGACAATACAAGATATACCATATGTGAGCCTTTACCAAAAATGACCTGGGATTCCCTGGATGCAATCTCTAAAACCTAGGATTTGATCCAATTTCCTCGATGGGATCTAATTTCCTGGATGTGAGCCTTCGTGACTAAAGGTGACTCTATACTTGAAAACATGGAAGACAAATCAGCCAAAAATGAATAGAAAGTTAGATAAAATCCGAGATTCGGCCCCACGGTGGGTGCCATAAATGTGTGTTATTTTTTGTACCTTTTATCTACAACACAACACTTCAATAAGTCATTATATTAGTGAAAAACAATATTTATCAAGAATATCAATCACTAAAATTGACCTATTTCTTCCTATCTAAGAAGAGTGTGAAGAATGCTATAATTGCCCTTAGATTATGCATTAATCAGTGACATATACAACTTAGAATGGAAGGTTTGAATGAATTTACTCTAAATGTTCAAGAAATGTTCATTTTAAAGCTCCAAAGAGAAATATTATAATAATGCTATGAAAATGAGAGCTAAAATGCATTAAGATATCTAAGAATACTAGCAGCATAAGTTTGCAATTAACAACTCAGAATTAGGGGCCCATTGAGCTTAAAATTCATCCCATTTATAGGAGAATTTGGTGAATGAGAGGTTAGGATTTAAAGTGGAAGAGAGGTTGAGATTGAATCTTTGGTGATCCATGTGAGGTGATCCAAGTTATTTAACTCTCATTGGCTAGGGATTTGACTTTCCTTTTTGCAAATGGAGTTGTAATTAGGATTTATTTAATTCTTTTTTATTAATTACTTTAGCCATGTTTTTTATTGAATGGAATTGATTTGATTTAATTGGCTAAGGAAATTAATTTAATTTAGTGATTAAAATCACTTAGGAGATTAAATTTTATTTAAATGAAATATATCAATAAATTGAAGAATTGTCTTGACATAATTAGGGGTATGATCACACTTAGGGAAAATAGGGTTTATGGTTAGAGCAGAAAATTAGGGCAGTTAAAGTATCAGAGCCTCAAGGAAAGGTTTGGGAAAAAGGTTGAAGGTAGTAATGGCACCAAAGAATCAGATGGAAAGAGAAATTGAAGAGTTGCGGGCAGCACTTGAGGAGAAGGAAAGAGAGAATAGGGAGTTAGAGGCAACCAAGGAAAGGGAAGAAAGGAAAATGATAAGGGAAAGACTTCAGCTGTTGGAGAGGATATAAGCATTAGAGAAAGAGATAAGAGAACCTAGGGTAGAAGAGGTTCATGAAGAAAAAAATGAGGAAGAGGAAAAACTTCTTTCAAGACAAGTACATGGAGGACACAGGGATGAAGCTAATCCCAAGGAGAGGAGGTTTATAAGATTGATTAAGGTAGTACAAGGTACTGGAATAAAGTTAACTATTAATTTAAAAATATACCAAGGCAAGATGGAGAGTGAAGAAATACTTGGATGGATTAAGGCACTTAAAAATTACTTTGATCTAGAAGACATAGATGAAGACAAGAAGGTGAAGATAGAAAAAGAAAGGGTAAGGGGAACAACCCTTACATGGTGGAATAGTATACAGAATGATAGGCTGAAAAGAGGTTTGAACAAAGTATCAAATTGGGAAAGATTGAAGACCATGGTTAATAATAAATTCTTACCATCAAATTTTTCCATTCAAATGAAGATGAGAAGAAACAACTTGAAACAAAGAGAGACGGATATTTTGATTTATACTAAACAATTCCACACCCTGAGTCTCAGAGGAGGAGTAGAAGATAAAGATGATAAGGTTGCTCAATAGATGAGTGGATTAAAATACAACAATCCAGATGAGAGTGGTTTGAGTGTTCCTAGAGCCCTTGGAGAATGCTTTCAGTTGGCAGTAAGAGCAGAAGAGAAGTTGAAAAGAAAGAATGAGAGACAAATTAACAAAGGAGGATTATCTGTGAGAGGCAGAGGTGGAAGGGTAAACTCTAATTTTTAGAGCAGCAATGAAAAGGACAAAGGTTATACATTAGACCAAAGAGGAGGACATAACCATAGAGGTGGAAGATTCAGAGGAGGAGGAGGAAGTGGAATCTTCACAGGTAGATGTTTTCATTGCAATGAGGTTGGTCAACAACCTTTCAGGTATCCAAAGTGGATTGAATTAGACCAAGGTAGAGATAAAATGGTTCATCTCATACAATAGGATGAAGATAATGAAGCACATAGACCAAGAGCATCAGATCCTGAGATTGGAGAATGCTTAATGGTAAGACAAGGTGAGAAAATTTTAGAGCCAAAGGTAAATATTTTCAGAACCAATTGTTTATACAAAGGAAAGGTATGTAGATTGATTGTGGATTCTTGATCACATAGAAATATTGTTTCATCTGATATGGTTTCCAAGTTAGGAATTGTGCCATTTGACCATCCTAATCCCTAAAAGGCCACTTGGGTTACCCAAAAGAAGCATGTAGTGATTAGTCAGAAGGCTTATGTGAATTTTCTATTGGCTCATATTAGGATAGGGTTCTTTGTGATGTCATTCCTATGACATGTGGAAATATAATTCTTGGCAGACCATGGAAGCATAGTAGGAAGACTATTCATGATTCTTTTAAGAACACTTACTTAGTGCACAAGGATTGACATCAGTACAAGATGAATACATTACCTTTGGATGGTGAGAAGGAAAACATTATTATTTGTTTTGGCAATAAAATACTGGACAAGAGGCATGATATTGGTTGGAAGATGGAGCAAAATGAAAAAAATGATAGTCCTAAGGATAATGGACTTTGGTATTTGGATAGTGTGAAAATAGGGACCATAAGTTTCCCTAATTGGATTAGAGAAAGAGTGAATGCAAGGATAAGTTGCAGAGGCAACCTATGAAGAGATTTGAATTGGGAATGAAGTTCCAATGCAAGTAGCAGTCAAGGAAGCAATAGAAGAAATATTGTCCTAGGTAGGGACACATAAATAAACATTTTGTTTCTAACATTTCTTGGCATGTGAATACATGTTGGACAATGAGGAAACAAGTTACACTTGGAGATTACATGAATCCTGGACAAAGACATGATGCAAGGAAGAAATGGAACAACTCTTGGGACAAGACATTCTTTGGAGGAGGGGAGTATGATGCAAGAGCATAAAGGAATTCAAAGTTGCCTATGAAGAAAAAAGGAAAAAGAGAAGACATGGAGGAGTTAAAGAAAGTCAATGGGCATGTATTGAAGAAAATCATGACATTTAAAGACAATATATCTAATAAATTTGTAATGAATCCTAAAGGGCATGTTAAGGACCTTAGGATCATCAATGGTGATATATAAGAATAATGGAAAAATGAAGTTAATTAGGTCCTTATGAGTCTAAGAAGGATGGAGGAATGGTTAATAAAGTCTTAAAGATCTTCAAGACATGGTTGATATGTTATTTAGTTATTTTATTCAATAAAATGTAAGTTGGAGAATTTAAAATTTTGAATCCCAACGGCTAGATGTGATTAGGAGGAAAATTGGGTTTAGAAGGTTTAATCATTAAACAAACAATCCAAACAATCCAAAATAGTTGGATAATTTATTAAGGAATTTTATATAAGGGATTTCAATCATTGCATGGGCACGAGGCCTTGAATGTATGGACTATCTTTGTAAATGCAAAGAAAACCCAGAATTTTACATTTTTCTTATTTGTTCATTGCATGAATTAAATTTATATATGCTATATTGGTGTTTCTAATGAATTATTTACATTCTTTATTACAATTTTGAATGTTCTTAGGGCTTAATTGTTTCAGACTATACCACTTGTGTTGACTGTTCTTGGAAAGTCACTATTTTCTCCTTGACAGTTTAGTTTTTTTAATGAAATGGTTCATTCCATGAATGACACAACTCTGATTCTCATGGACTGACACCATTCTAATAAGTATAATACATTTCTAACATAATATTTTATAGTTGAAGTGAATGGGACATGTGATCACCAGATTTAAGAGTGGAAACTTGGAGGAATTACTCAGAATAGAGAACCAGTGAGTAATTGTACTTAAGAAGGACCCTATCTAAGGTTTTGGGTTGTCTTGGAATGGAAAATGCATGTTGAATCCATAATTTTTATGGTATAATTACTGGGAAGTAAGAAATTTAGAGAGCCCTAGTTTTAGGGGTTGTTTGAAGACAAAATTGGGGGTTTTATACTTGCAAAGGTGTGAGGATTAATTTGGTTGGATATTCCCTGGTTTGGGGTTGTTTGTGAAGACTATTGAGAGATTGGAAGTCTGGAAGTAAGATCTTGACAGACCTTCTTTGTAAAAGCAAACATTTAGCCCTCTCTAAGATAGAGTACAGTCAAGTTTTGGGACAGTTGGTCCAAAATACCAACATTAAATATTTTGATATGTTTTTTAAGATGATAAAAGGTATCTAGAAAGGCAATTTGTTTAGAGAGTTGTTTGGAATAATTGGAAGCTAGGTGTCAATTTAGGTCATTGTAGGGCTTCAAGGATCCTAGGCCTAATAAGAGTGTTTCTAAGGTGGGAGTGTTGGGTGGTAATAAAAACCACATAACTAATCAATCCTTGTTATAAGTAACATAAGAACACCAAAATCATCATCTTAGAATACTGGGAGTTTCATTGGTTCATTTGTTGGCACTTGAGTGTTTGAATCCTAGGAGCAAACCAAAATTAACAACTTTGTAATCCACTACCATCCCAACCTCTGCATTAGGTGGTACCATCTTTCTCATCTTTTTTCATTCTTCTAGTAAGTGTCAGGTTGTAATTATTACCGAGCGTTCTTGTATGTGTCGAGTTGTCCGGTGTTGGCCGTGTGTTCCTATATTTTCCAAGTGAACCAGAGGTTTTCTGATACTCGGTTCTTCTCGTTGTGCTCTCTACATAAATTTTTCTTCCTAGATCGCCCATTTGAATAAAGAATATCATGTACCTATGTGAGATTTTGTTTCTTGTTTCAACAAGTTGACACAATGAATTCTAGTTGTTGCTCAGCCTACAACTTAAAATGTAAAGTGTTTCTTTGTTACCGCTCAAATTCTTGAAGTTAGTTTTCTGTTAAGAAGAGAAACCCTAGTTACTCTTTCAATGGTATAGAATTTTTCAATTGGAATTGAATATGATCTCATTCTCATTGGGAAAATAAAAATTGAAGAAGGTGAGTTTGAGTAAAGTCCTCTTTCTTTAGATTCATTTTCTTCCATCACAAGGATGGATCTTATTGTGCAGAGATTGGAAAATGAGTTGCATGCCCTCAAAAATAAAATAGCTCAAGCTATCTTCTTCATTCCTCACAATAATGTACAAAGGAGGCCTCTTCCAAATGTTTCTCATGTTCTTGTTGGTGGGAATCAACAAAAGTTAGTTTCATTATCAAACAACCTTGCTATTGAGGCACCATCAGTGAAGGCAACATCGAAGCACCCAAAAAGAGAAGATAGTAATCTTTCTATTCTCTTCCAGGCAAAGGAATAAAACATAGCTAGTGACTCTTATTTCTAGTTCATACAGTCTCAGAAAGTCAATGAAAAGCATAAAAATGAAAAAAATTCTTCTAATATTCAAGAGAATGAAGTGAATTATGTCTTTAGACATGAAAAGATTAAAATTTATCAAGGTCCCAATCAAGTTGAAGATAGTGCATCTTCATTTCAAGGTCATAAACATCATAAAGGAATTTTGTTGAAATTTTGAAGAGAATTCTCCTATGTCTGAAATTTGTAACCAACATGATGCAGAAATAAGCAGTGAGGTAACCCAATTTAATCATCTTGAAGTGCTTGTGGTTGATGAACTAGTCAAATGGTTGCAACTGACAAGAAGAGTTAAGTATTTGTACAATCAAGGGGATGTCCAATGAGATATCTTACTTGGTTGGAGACCAACAAAAAGATATATATTCTACTTGTACCTGAGCATGAAGATACAATTATAGAAGAGGCTACACATACATTTGTATTTCAGCAGGAACAGTCTGAATTCATGGACCTACTTTGGGGCAGTGGTACATATGATTCATCTCAAGAAGGTGATTTTTTTCATCTCTTTCAAGAGGTGTTACATAAATCATTTACATCAGTGCTTCATTTGTGCATGTTTCATGGTTACAAATTCGCTTGTGAACATTCAAGGTACTGCAAGCTGCTGAAAAAAGGTAGCTATTTTGCTAAGCTAAGTAAATGGTTTCATTTGAAAACTTGCATTTTCATCTATTTTTAATTAGGTATATTTTCTTTGTTTTCAAGAAGTGCATTTGCACAAGTCTATTTTTTTAACTAGGTTTTATTTGCATCGGTTGTATCATCCATTTTTTTTTTTTTTTTTATGCTTGACTATGTAGCCCAATGGATACTAATGCACTTGGTGATTCTTGATTCTACATTCCTCATTGTTTCTAAGAAAAAATGAACTATGTTCCCTAGTTAGAGCCAGTTGTTTTCCTCAATTTTGTATTCACAAAATTGGATCAACGCTATGGAAAAGTTTGTATGATAAAATCTACTTTCTTAGTTGTTTTGTTTTGTTTTGGTTTTGTTTTCACCCTATGATTGTGGCATTTTAAATTTTACTCATTTTGAGCTATTGTAGGCCTCAATCAGAGTTGTCCGTCAAAAGATATTAAATATTTCAGCTATTAGCAAGTGAGCTTTTTAAAGCCTGACTACATATCTTCATTCTTTGATTAAAAATCTTGTCTAGGTGGGATTTTCGTTGACCTTTGCATAATGATTTTGGTATCACTTAAATTTAATTTGAAATTGAAACCTCAACATACATGTTTCCAAGGGAATGTGTGAATCTTAATTAATGTTTTAATATGTAGTGGACTTTTAAAATCATATTACATATTTTATCTTTAAAAAGATTTTTTACTTTTAAAATACATTATAAATCCCATCATTTATAACAAGGAGAAGGTGGTGTTTTTAAAAGAAATTACATCTTTTAAAAATTATACATAATCCATTAGTGGTAATTTTATATGCAAGGCATGTCTAAAAACATGTTTTTGTGTTAGAGGTGGAAATTTTTAGAATGATTAAATATTTTAAAAATTCATGTAAATAGACCCAAACAACCCGTCCTAACTAATAGTGACATTTTTAAAGACCTTTACATGCTTACCAATACATGTAATCACATGAGAATGATGTTTCAAAGCCCATTAAGGCTTCTTGAACATGTAAGGAGTATTTTAAAACCTGTCTCAAGCTTTGTATATTGTGTTCTCCTTCTCAAGTCCATGGTGGAGATTTTAAGATGGATTGAATATGTTTAAAGACTCATGAGAATGTCTTTTGAAATATGTAAAAGCTTATTAGAAACCCATGAAGTCCAAGGGTGGTGGTTTTTAAACTTATTGTAGGACAAAACTATTTTTTGGTGGCTTCTTAAAGCCTGTAACTAAAAACATTCATATGCAATATGGTTTCAAAAACTCGTATAGAGAATTATGAGGTCGTGTTTTCTCTTAAAGGGCTAGGATGATAATTTTTGAAGCATTTGCATGCTATGTGAATTTAATTTTGGAACCATATTGAGCCTTAGAGGATGTGTTTTCCCTTGAAGTCCATTTATGAGATTTTTTAAAGTGTTTACATGCTCAAATAGGGTGAGATGATGCTTTAGAATCTCATCATTTCCTTTGAAACTCATTCTAAAGTTGCACTATGTTTTCCAAATCTTTTCTAGGGAATAGCCCACGTGAACAAGGGAGAGAAAGAGGCATTTTTGAGGTGCGACTTCAAGCAAGAAACCTGTCAAGGGCATAGAATAATTTTTTAGCTTGTCTCTATGGTTTCAAACTATATTTTTACTCTCTAGGGTATCATTTTTCATTGACATTTCATCCCTCTTTCAAACTACAACAGGGATTTCAATTTTAAGGTTTGAATGTTTCTTCTGGTTTCTATTTTCTTGCATTTTGAATCTCCATTATGGATATTTGTCACACATATTTTACTGACTCATGAAAATGTACTGATTTGGCAGGAGGAGTGAATCAAATTCTTAGCCTATATAAATCCATTCTTGAGGTTTTTTCCTAAATCTGAAAATCTCTTGGATTTGATTAATATTTTTCTTCAGATTTTGGAAGAGTTATTTTCCTTACATTTCTCACGGAAGACGTAAGTTTTTATTTGCAATTTATAATGATTTATTTTCAAGTTTTTATTTATTTTTGGTTTGATCATGTTAATGCAAATCTCTCATTTAGTTTTCATATTTGTATTTGTTTTTAAGTGTCGATCCTTCTATTTCTATCTCAATTATTCTCCAAAAGTTGCAATGCAAGATACTCATTTAGCTTGCATATGCAATTGGGATTGAAAACCTCATTGTAACATTGAATAATTCCAAAAAGAGAAAGGCTTTTCCCATCATGCAATGCAAGCTAAAATTCCCACTTTTAAGTTCTTTTCATAGACTTTTCCTACTTTATCGAAGGCTATAAATATGCTTAAAAATATTGTTTGTATTCATCAAGTGCCTTCCAGATAATTTGTAGTGGGACATAAAAACCCCACCTATGAGTAAATGAACTTCTTATTTATATATATGCACATACACATTCCATTTATTTTTTTTAAGCTTTTTGTCCTTTCATATGCAGTATCTCCATAAAACCTCATTTTTGAGTTTTTACCTTATTTTTAGAGTTGATTTTTTCTAAAATCCTTCACTCTTTCCTTTCTCAAAGACCTTCCACTCATATCCTATATGCATACTCTTCCCGATTTATAACATTCTAGCTTGAAAGATCATGTTAAGTCTTTTATGGTAACTAAAGAATGACACAAGGCAAGAATGACAACATGATGGAGCCATTCAAAGAAAGAGATGAACAACAAAATGATGAGAGCATAGAATGCTTTCAAGACTAAAATGGTCATGAAAAGGTACTCTCCTAGTAACATCTATTATTATTTTGAATAATCAAGGATGCAGGTTCCCATTCTAATTCAAGATGATCCCAAATCTGAACACTTCAATCACGGAGCATTTCGTAGTAGCATGAAGACCAAAAAGGATGATGTAGTAGAAATCGTGTCTTGACAAACACCTAGTCAATTTCACATGCTTTAAAAGTAGGTGCAGTTTTGTTGACAAATTACATGTAATTGGGTAACAAGTTGTAATTGCATGTGATAGTATCACATGTGAAGCTATAACATGTAATCAGATTATAAATGCATTAGGATTTATAGGCTTGAATAAATCAAAGGTAGATAAGGGTTTCCCCTTCTTTCTCCACTTTTTTCTCTACCCCTCACCTATAAATAAGGATGGTGCTCATTATAATTTTTATCTTTTAGAAATGCAAGAAAATTCTGCCAGTTTGTATATGAACTCAAAGAGTTTGAGCTTAGGTATAAATTGAATTGCTTTCAATAAAATAGGAAAATTGTTTTTAGACTTTGTGTCAATCCAAACTATTATGTGATGACATTTTATTGAGTTGATCATGAGTTTTGGTCCTTTGTTCAAGAGGGATTTGAATTCAATTGTGCAGAATTTGAGCTTCCTATTGCGTTCAGAGTTATAATTCAATTCAAATTGTGAAGACTTTATGCTTCAAAAGGAAGAATTTTTATATTGTTAGTGTTTGCAATACTTAGAACTAAAATACTTTGTGCTTCAATTGTAAGTATTTTTATTTAAGTTTGTGGATTCTCAGTGTGTAGGCTCAATCCTGTTTCAGGCTCGAATTAACGAGGGGTTAGTAGCACTGATTTAAAATGTGGTGGAAATCAATCAATTACTACCAAGAATGAAACTACGAACAATAAAATGGCAAGCAATAAAGGAGGTATACAAACGAATGCAAAACAACAAAGATCAAATCTTCTATTGTCTCTCTCTCTACTCCTAAAATGTTGTGTGTGTGGTTCTTAGTATTGGTATTGGCAGCATCTATGACTTGGGAGTGTCAAGAATATGATATTAAATGTATGATCGCAAGAAGTCTTGATGCTTGAACCAATTTGAAAGAGTAAAGGTGCACAAAATCTTGAAATCCTGGATGTATGATCGCAAGAATTCTTGATGCTTGAAACAATCTGATAGAGTAAGGGTGCATGAAAGCTTGAAATCCTGGATGTATGATCACAAGAAGGCTTGATGATTGAACCAATTTGACAGAGTAAGGATGCATGAAAACTTGAAATCCCAGATCCTTCAAATGATAATGAAGGGTTGATTGTATAGAATATGAAAATGATATGAATAGTTGAGATCAATCCCAGAGATTAGAGGATGAAGGATTGAGATCAAAGGGAACTGGATAAGTCATCAGTAAACCCCACCTCCACAACTTGGAGAGAGGAGATAAAGTTTGGTTAGTTGAACAAATGATTACGAGTTATGTTTCGAACTGAAGAGGTAATTTGGAGTTACCTTTTTGAACTGAAGAGGTAGGCAGAGTAATTCATGCAATTAGAGATTTGATCAAGAGTTATCTTTTTTGAACTAAAGAAAGAATTTAATTGAATATTTCATTCATTTATATAATTAAAGTATTCAACATGTGAGATAATTGAATTCTTTTTGGTTTAGAATTGAATTATTGAATGAAATTAAATTAATTTAATTAGAAGAATTAATTAATAAGTTTAAATATTTAAATTTAAAATTTAGGAAAATGAATTTAATTAATTAATGCAGATTAATCAATTAAGGTTAATTAATTAAATAGAGATCAAAGGGAACTGGAGAAGCCATCAGTAAACTCCACCTCCTCAACTTGGAGAGAGGAGATAAAGTTTGGTTAACTGAACAACTGATTATGAGTTACCTTTTGAACTGCAGAGGTAATTTGGAGTTACCTTTTTGAACTCAAGAGGTAGGCGGAGTAATTCATGCAATCAGAGATCTGATCAAGAGTTCTCTTTTTTGAACTAAAGAAAGGATTTAATTGAATATTTAAGTCATTTTTATAATTAAAGTATTCAACATGTGAGATAATTGAATTCTTTTTGGTTAAGAATTGAATTATTGAATGAAATAAAATTAATTTAATTAGAATAATTAATTAATAAGTTTAAATATTTAAATTTAAACTTTTAGAAATTGAATTTAATTAATTAATGGAGATTAATCAATTAAGGTTAATTAATTAAATAAAATTAATTATTTAATTAATTTTGGGGATTTGATTAGATGATGTGGGGAATGAAATTAGAAGAAAATATATGATTAATTAATGATTAAAAACCATTAATTAATAGATGAAAATTAGTCTTTTTAATGTAAAGTCACAAGTCTGTCCATTTTAGGGTATCTACATTCGCCCCTCTTTAATACAATGTGATTCATCACGTTGTGTCAAAGATTTTTTAGATTTGATCCTGCCCTAGCTTGCCCCAATGACAATAGGTGGACTATATGCCCCCTCAACAAATTAAGCATAGAAAATGCGTCAGATAAGCATTAATTTGTTGAAAATGTTGAATCACTATATGATGATGATGAATGCATTCCTATGTTAGTTATGATGTTATTGGTGATTGATGCATTGATTATATGATCTAATATACATATTGTTTGGATTTTTCCTATGCAATAAGTGAATGCAAACCTAAAATTGCACAATGTGTCTGAGTAAATGCATGTGTTAGTTAGAAGAAAGTTAGTGGGAAATTATCTCTGGAAGCGATTTGATAGATTGGACTGATAGATAGGATGTGTGACCCAAGTTGCTGCGAAGTTTTCCAACTTTGTTCATAATTGCACCTTATTATGAAAAAAGGAAGAGAATCCAATGCACCCATATATGCTCATCTGGATACCGCTATGATCTCTTTGATAACCAGAAGGAGTAGAGAGATTGAATAGAAAGAGAACCAAATGCACCTAGATATTGACGATCTGGATACCGCTATGTTCTCTATTTTTGAAAAGAAAGAGAACCAAATGCACCTAAATATTGACCATATGGATAGCACTATGTTCTCTAATTTTGAAAAGAAAGAGAACCAAATGCACCTAGATATTAACCATCTGGATACCGCTATGTTCTCTAAATAATTTGAAATAAAAGAAAAACCAAGATAGAAATCCAATGCACCCGGATACAGACCATCTAGATACCACTATGATTCTATTGGTAGGAACAACAAGATAACAGAAAAGGATTGTCTAATTATTTACCAGGCTTACGCTTAGATCATGGAACTATGCGACTGCTAGATAAGTGACAGTGCCTACCGCATTTATCCTAAATTATCACTACCCCAGAATCAAAATGAAACATTCCACAAATAGCAATCAAAGAAGATAAGATCATGATCCATCATAGCTACTCTCATCACTTGGTGGTATCCTAGAGTAGTGTAATAACATAACCGTGAAAGATACACTTACATTTGACTGACATGACTGACCTAGTCAACAATTTATTATTCTTTGATTTTCTTGATTCTATGATGCTTGATTATGTCTAGTTTCAGGAATGGATGACTCATGTAAAACTAACTATCTATTTTTGAGTGTATCTGTCATTGTGTAAGATAATTGATTTTTTTGATTGAAGATTGATTTATGATTGATTGAATTTGATCTCTTGGATAGCTAATAAAGTTTTGTCATATGGGCCTAGTATTGATTTGTAAAGCTCATGATTTTGGCATTGATTTGTTTGGCTTGATCACCACTCGCTTGCTGATAGATTGGATAGCTAATAAATATTAGTCATATGACTCCATTTATGATTGGTGAAGCTCATGATTTTAACATTGATTTAATTGTCTTGATTGCCCTTTTCTTTTTGATAGATTGGATAGCTGATAAAGCTAAGTCATATGAGTCCATTGTTGATTAGTGAAGCTCATGATGTTGACATTGTTTGATTGACATGATCGTCATTTGCTTGCTGATAGATTGGATAGTTAATAAAGATGAGTCATATGAGTCTATTGTTGATTAGTGAATCTCATAATTTTGACATTGATTGATTGGCTTGATCGCATTTCACCTTGTTGATAATAGAGTTGGTCTTATTGCTTGAGATTTTGCAATATTTGATTTTTTTATGAAGATTAGTTTTTTTCAAGTCATTTTGTTCTTTTTAGGAGTTTTTTTATGACTTTTTAATATTTTTAGGGATTTTTTTAGGACTTTTAGAATCGCCCCTAGTCTAGTGGACCAGTACAAACCTTGGGTAAGTGTTAATTCTTAGAGGGGATTGTTCTTATGAAAATAGCTTGGGTAGCCAATAATTGCATGTGTGGAGCTCAAGCTTTGATCTTTGGAGTTCATTGATGGAGAAGCGGGATTTGAACACTTGGCACCTGTTTGCTGGGTTTTCACCAAGGTGACTGCTTAATAGTGCCTATTTTCCAGGTTTTCACTGAGAGAGCAATTTTCTTTCTCTTTAATTTTCTCTTTGTTTTTATTTTTATTTTTGTCGCCAAGGCGCCTGTTTGCCAGGTTTCCACCAAGGTAACCTTTTGTAGTTTTTGATTTTTTTTTGTATTTTTTGGAAATGTACCTTGAGACTTCAAGTGTAGAACCTCCCAAGGTGCATGTTGTTGATTTAACCTAGGATCTAATCTCCTTTTGGTGTTTGCAGTTGGTATGCCCTACTATTTCAAGATGTGATGATGACATAAGGTCCTAGCTAGTTAGGCTCAAAATTTTCTGGTTTGACTCTTTCTGCTTGGTTCTTTTGATTTTCCATAAGTACGAGGTCTCCTACCTCAAATTTTCATGGTCTTACCTTCTTGTGGTAGTTCCTTCTAAGGAAATTTTGGTAGCCTTGTAAGTGGTTGAGTGCATTTTGTCTTCTTTCATCTAGCAGCTCTAGTTTATTACTTCTCACTTCTATGTAGTCTTCATCTGAAATGATATTCTTCAATGATATTCTTAGGGATTAGATTTTAAAATAAAGGGTTAGGACTACCTCTAATCCATATACTAGTGAGAAAGGTGTGGCTCTTGCAGGTGTTCTCACACTAGTTTTGTATGCCCATAGTGCGGGACTAAGCTATAAATGAAATGCCAATCTCACCCTGATTCATTAACTATTTTCTTTAAGATCTTCAGTATGGTTTTGTTTGTTGCTTCAACTTGACCATTCCCTTGGGGATATTAGAATGAAGATAAACCTTGTTTGATGCTGAACTGCTCACAAAGATATTCAACATCTTGATTTTGGAAAGGTGTATTGTGACCTGTTAGTATGGTTTGAGGAATTCCATACCAACAGATGATGTTGTTGAGAATGAACATAGAGATATTCTTACCAGTGATGTAGGTTAGAGGAATAACTTCCACCCATTTAGTAAAGAAATCCATTTATGTAATAATGTACTTATTTCCATTAGATGAGGTTGGTGTAATTTTACCCACTAGGTCAAATCCCCATTTAGAAAATGGCCATGATGAAGTGATGGGATTGAGTTCTTGGGTTGGTGTATGGATGAGGTCTCCATGAATCTAAAATTGTCTACATCTTTTGACATACTTGTTGGCATCTATTTCTACTATGGGCCATTAATATCCCATTTGGATGATCTTCTTTGCTAAGTTATTGCCACCTGCGTGGGTTCCACAAATTCCTTCATGTACCTCGTACAGGGCTCTCTGGGATTCCGTGGAAGTGAGAGATTATATTATCATTCCATATAGACTTCTTCTATATAGAGTTCTAGTGAGAAGGGTGTACCTAGAGGCTTGGTAGATGAGGGACTTCTTCTAGTTTCTAGATAAGTTGAGAGGTAGGACACTATTATGAAGGTAGTTGTACACATCATGGCACCATGGGGTTTTAGGACCAAAAATAATGCATGTTGATTATATTATTGGTGCTGGATGTGATGATATCATGAGTTGCTCTACCAGAAACTAGAATCTAGTCTCATTTCTTGACATGTCGATCAAGCATGCTATGGTAGCCATCACATTTTCCGCTTTGTTTTGAACTCTTGGTACTTTCTCAAATATAATGAAATGGAATGAAGCATGTAGCCTATCCATCTTCTCTTTATATGGTATCAAATTTTCATCTTTTTTCATGTATTCATTGTTTACTTGGCTAATGACCAATTGTGAATCACCATAGACTTTGAGGTTCTTAATCCTCCATTGTATAGTTATCTTCACTTTGATTACTAGAGCTTCATACTCAACTATGTTGTTCATGTATGGAAAGTTGAGTCAAATTTTATTTGGGATCACATCATTATTTGGGGTAATGAGTACTATCCCTTCTCCTGCTCCATGGTCCATGCATGATCCATCAAAGTATAGTTTCCAAATCTCTATTGTCGGTTGTATTGTAAGAATAGACTCATCTGGAAAGTTAGATATTATAGGTTGATGATCATGTATGGGTTCCTCAACTAGTTGGTCCGCAATTACTTTCCCTTTGATAGATTTTTTGTGTACATAAGCTAAGTCAAATTTTCTTAATATCACCATCCATTTAGCGAGTTGTCCTATCAGTGCTTCTTTTCTTAGTAAATACTTCAAGGGGTCAATATGTGCTATCAGCTTGGTTTGATGGCTCAACATGTAATGTCTCAGCTTCTGGGAAGAAAAGACTATTGTGAGGCATGATTTTCAATTTGTGAGTAGTTGAGTTTATAGCCTACCAAGGTTCTGGTGAGATAGTAGACATCTCTTTCCTTGCCTTGGTCATCATGTTGTTCTAAGAGCACTCCTAGTGCTTACTTAGTTTCTGAGATGTATAGAAGTAATGGCCTATCTTGAACGGGTGGTACCAAAATGGGAGACTTTAACAGGTAATCCTTGAATATTTGGAATGCTTGTTTGCATTATTCTATCCATATGAATGTCACATACTTGTGTAGTAGATGCTGGAATGGATGACACTTGTCTGCTAACTAGGCTATGAAATACCTCATAGATTGAAGCCTACCTTGTAAACCCCTTAGTTGCCTTAGATTGGTGGGTGGTGGCATCTCCAATATAGCCTTGACTTTTCTAGGTCTACCTATATGCCTTGATGTGACACAATGAATCCCAAAATCTTTCCTGTGGTGAACCCGAATACACACTTTTTTGGTTTTAGTCAGACTTTGCATTCTTGTATTCTATCAAATATGGGTCCCAATACTTGTATATGTTCTGAGAATTGAATTGGCAAGTATGTCGTCGACATAGTCTTCCATTATTTTTTGAATGAGATCATGGAAGACCATGGTCATAGCCCTTTGATACATCGCTCCTGCATTTTTAAGGCAATATGACATGAAATTCCAACAGTAAGTGCCACAGGCACATGTAAATGCAATTTTGTTATAGTCTTCTGGTGCAATCCTTATTTGGTTATATCTTGAGAAGCCGTCCATCAGTGATCGCATCTAGTTTCCTTTTGTGAGATCTACAATCATGTTGATATTCGGTAATGGAAATTCATCCTTGGGACAAGCTTTGTTTATATCTCTAAAATCTATACAATTATGGATCTAACCACTATGCTTGGTTACTAGTACTAGATTAGATATCCAGTCTGCATATGGGATTGGTTGTATGAATCTATTATCTTAGAGTTTCTTCAACTCTACTCTGACAAGTAATGCAACATGTGGATGCATATTTCTCAAATTTTTCTTCACAAGTTTAGCATTTGGTAATAAAGGTAAGTGATGAAACAAAAGCTCCAGATCTAGGCTTACAATGTCTGAGTAGGACCATGCAAAGTTGACTTGCCTTTCTTTGAAGAATCTGATGAACTCCTCTCATTCCTTTGGAGTAAGTGATTTTTCCAAGTAGATATTCTTTGGGTTCTCACATAGGTTGACTTCTTCTATCTCCTCGACTAGTAATGCTGACTTTTCCTCTATCAAGGGGATGAGGTCCTTCTTTCCATCTTCTAGTGCCTCAGTAAGGTTTTCACTACAAGATATGTCTTTTATTGTCTTTTTGTCTTTTTTTTATTCAAAAGTGCCTTGCGGTTATCACTGATTGACTGTTCTTTTTTTTCTTTTTATTTTACTTTTTTGACTGGAAAGAGGAGCTTCCTCCCAAAAATAGGCTGATTGGTCAAGGTCAATAAAGAAAATTGGTTTGTGGTCCCCTGATGGCATGCCTTCTTTGAGTCCCATGAAGACTGCAATAGCCTCATCATTTTCAAAGAGGTCTATATTAGGTTGTCCTTGTTGATCTCATTCTATAAATTCAGGATGTACTAGACAAAGGTCCTCATGGGGGGATGAATCTGCTTGGTTAAATGGGACAATGGTGATGATTTTGATGAACTAGGAATGTGATGTGGATGCACCACCTAAGGAATTGTTATCAATATTCTTATCGATACATGGCTGGTCCTCTATGGTTAGTTGGTTGAACATATCCTCAAGGTGTATAGTGTTGACTAACCGAGGGGAATATTCTGGGATGGTAGGTTTAGAATTATGGAGGGATCTCCACTTGTACTCATGGGAATCGATCATGCTAGAATGCTCATCGGATGTCTCACTTTCCTCATTATCTTGGATAGCTTGGTTAAGGTTTAATTGAGAGTAAGAGGTTCCCACTTTAGATGGAAATAACTATTGGAGTATATTGTTGATTAAGGCATGTTCTGGGTTTTTCCCCCGGTGCAACTCTGCCACTTGTTCCTTGTCAATGGGTATGTATTAGGTGGTATAACTAGTTCTATTTTTCCCATAGCCTAACCCTCTCTTATTTCTCTTGGTTGGTGGTAAATACAATTCCATTAGACCTTTTTGTCTTTCCTCCAGACCAGTCGTACCATCATACCTAAACTTTTGCAGCATTGTGAAGTCGGCTCCATATGTTAACATGGTTATGTGTGCTTGAAGTGTGTCTTGTGGGTCTTGATACAACCATGTGTTTATATCTAGATCAAAAGGGTTCTCTTCTGCAATGTACCCTCACTTGACAAAGGTGGTGGGTGGACATCTAAACATAATGGGTTCCTAGGTTTCAGTTGTTGTCACTAGTTGTGGCATGCCATGTGACCTTGGGCTCTGAGGCATCTTGGTGATAATAAAGGTTTTCTCATAGCTGTATTCACCACATCCTTTTTCTGTAATGTATATCTTCCCCACTCTTCTTGTTACATCCTTTGGAATAGAATTTGAGGTGGAAGGAATGCTTGCCTCCTAATTTGAATGTACTTAATTGTCAGTATTTTTTTTGATGGTGTGGCAATATTGGAATGGGTTTGGATCTCCCTCAATGATAATCTCTACCCCCTGGTATGGGAACTTGATGCACTAATTATATGTGGAGGGTACTTCTTTCATCTGGTGGATCCATGGTCTTCCCAGTAACATGTTATATCCCAACTCTAGGTCTAGGATTTGGAACGGGGTGTTGTTATCAACTGGGCCTATTCAAATTGGTAGTATGCTGATACCTTTGGAAGACCTTTCTTCTTCATCATAGGCCCTAATATTAATTCTCCTCATGACATCAATGCTAGATTAAAAATATCCCAAGTGTTTGATTACTTTCAAAGTAAATATGTTTAATATGAATCCACCATCAATGAGGACCCTATGGATTGTGTGTTTGTGAACTTGGATGAGTGGGTGCAAGGGATCGTTATGTAGAGGCTTATATGGTAGCACATAATGGTCCATAAAAATTGCATTTTTTTTGGTAGTGATGTGGTTCACCATGGTTTGGAATATTTTTGGAGTAATATCCCTTGGGAGAGCTGCATTTTGGAGTGCTTGGTCTAGAGCTTGCTTGTGCTGCAGCGATATGCACAAAAGTTCAAACATAGATATCTATGTTGGCGTGCACTTGAGCTGATCCACAAGGTTGGTTTGTGGATCAGAAGCTGTTAGAGGGTTAGCTAGTATAGAAGATGTAGAAGGAACTCCTTGCAAGAAAAAATTGGTTCGGTGCATGGTAAAAACACATTTAGCACTTGGATCTCTAATAGTAATAGTGGCCACATAGCTATCTGAGGGATTGGTACAGTTGATGGTGTTGTCACTATTAGTGTAGGTGTAATTTACTTTTTTTGATTGTCCACTAGACCTAGAGGATTTCCATTTTTTGTGATCGTGGAATGTGTAGACACCTGAAATTTACCAGGTGTATCTCAAGCATTTCAAATTATAAATCTTAGCCAAATGCTTCATAATATCATCTCAATGCAAATCAAATGGACATCTATCAAATCAAAGGAACAAAATTCAAATCAAATTAAATGATCAAATAAATCATGAAATCAAATAATTAAATTCAAGCCTAAAGGGATTAATCAAATTATGTAATTGATTTTTCAATTGTATAGTTCAAATCAAAAAGATCAAATCCAACCCAATCACTCTTCCATGGCTAATTTAATTAAAAGATGGAGTTATTTAATTCCTAATTTCTTTGAGACAACCAACCAACTTTCCCTCCATTTGAAAATACCTCAAAGCTTTTGACTTAACCAAGCTTTGGTCATGATCAACTCACTCTACCCCCTACCCTTAGGAAAATGCTATAAATACAAGCAAATTCCTTTGTGTTTGGGATCCAAGAATTCAAGAGCAAAATAATCCTTATTATAGACATATTGAGAGCAATATTGAGAGCATATTAAGGATAATTTGAGAGATTTGAGAGGTTTTTAGCATTTGCATCATCATTTAGTATCATGTTTAGGAGTATTTGCTAATTTCTTTCATGATCTTGGAGCATTTCTAAGCATTTTTAAGAATTCTAGCTAGATTTGAGGATTGAATTCCATACATATCTCATTCTAGGATTGTCCTTGAGAGAGATTAAGCCTAAGAGATCTCTTAACAAAGATTTGATAGAGAACCATGAGATGATATAGATTTAGATTCAATTCTTTAGATTAGTTTTGTATTATCTTTCATAGAATTGTTGTCTTTTATCTTAATTTCATGAAGGTGTATTTTCTTACACACATAATGGCGCCATTGGTCACTTAGTGAGTTTGAAAACTTGAGATCCTATTTTTGACATATGTTAATGCTGGTTTTCACTTGATCCCATTACACAAAAGCTACCCTACAAGCAGACGGATCTTATCTGAGACAAGAGTGTCCCTTCCCGGGTGATCCCTTTTCTGCAAACCCTGTACACGAAACCATCAAAGAAACAGATTTGAGGATGTCTTTTCCATTCGGTCATATAGATCCTAATTAGATCAATCATGTGAACATGGACCTAACCAAACAAGGAAATGTTGATCCTAACAACAAAGGATCCAACACCAATATCAACAAAGGGATGAACATAGACCCTAATAATCAAGGGATGAATAATACCAACAATGGGGGCAATATGGACCCAAATGAGGAAGATTTAATCGATGAAAAGGTAACTAAGGCTATGTAAAGCCCGTTCTTTATGAAACTTGTGGATAAAGTATTGGATAAGGACAAGGAGAGGTACTTCCTAGACCTAGCACAAACAGGTTTCAAGCTTCCACATGATTATGATTTTACCAAACTTAAGAAAGAAGAAGCAAAGGCTAACCCCATTGATATCATGAACAAACAATTTCAACTTTTTCAACTACAATTGGACACATTGAAACAAGGTGGGGCTCCTAAACCTTTTTCTATTGAATCCTTGTGTCCTTTTCCTTTTGACAAATCCTTAGTCATGATACCATTTCCAACAAATGCTA
>MU224979.1:2911631-2939865 GCA_018584345.1 Thuja plicata | reverse complement strand
TCCTATTATTATTCATTGTGATAATACTAGCACTATCAACATGTCTAAGAACCCTGTGATGCATGCAAAGACAAAACACATAGAGATCAAGTACCATTTCTTAAGAGAAAAGGTTGCAGACAAAGAATTTAAATTAGACTATGTGAAGTCCAAAGAATAGCTGGTAGATATTTTCACATAGCCCTTATCAAAGGATACTTTTGAGTATCTCAGAGAGAAGTTGGGAGTAATTCCCTCTCCTAAGTCTGTTTAGAAGATGCAGCAAAGACATCATTCATTAAGTGACTGATGAATGATTGACTACTCTACTTTTGGAGTAGTACATGTGCCTAAAGGACTATGGTTCCCTTTTCCATTGATGTCAAAGGGGGATTATATAGTAAGGAGGAGTATGTACTAAGGGAGAGCATATACTCTGGGGGAGTATATAGATGGAACAAAAACATAGACAGAGGAACTACAATAGTTTAGAGAAATATTTGATGGGGATATTGAGAAGATTGTAAAAGAAAGAGGACACCATGAATAGAGGATGTTTTTGATATCATATGTTGCCATCAATGTCAAAGGGGGAGATTGTTGGAGATTTGATTCTGAGCAGTTGATTGATTGTATGTTTGTCATTGATGACAACATATAATACATGATAGTAATTCTGTATGTACTTGTCAGAATGATGATATGAAGACTTGTGTGGATAGATACATGTTTTTGACATGTTTATTATGTTATGTTCATACACATAGACCTAGATATGATGTTTCAGTAAAGTTATGTAATTCTGTTATTGGTAGTTACAGTTCTGGAAGTGTAACGGTTTAGGGCTGACATATATTTCATGTTTCTTGAGTTGTGCCTATCTTCTATATATGCATGTGTATATTCATGTTTAGTCATGAGATGATGATATTAATCCAAATGTGCTAAACATGTTTCAAGAGGATTGCAAAGTTAGAGTTAAATTGGTGAGGCTGACTTAGTGAAGCGTCACATCTATTTGGTTTATACTTGTGTGGTTATAATTATGTCTGCGTGCTTAGTAGAGCTGACAAGAATGTTATGAAGAGTTGTCTTATAGGCCCCATGATCTCATACTATGAGGAAGACACTTATAGAAATTCAAAGGTGACACACTAAGTGTGAATGATATGAAAAGATAAGAAAGATGTATAGAGTAGATCATCAGAGTTGGTTCATTCATCAAGAGTCTATGTGAAGAAGAAGTGAAAGATTGTAATACACTAGAACTGATCAAGACATCAGGTCTACTCTATACTTCATCATCATATATAGTGCATATTTTTTATTCAAAAGGTTGTAGCCTTCACCATCAAGCAGTGAGCTTTTGGATAGTGAGTCCACCACCCCTAACAGGGTTATTTGTAAAAGACTCCTAACAGGGTTTGACCCTTAACCAAGTCACTATACTTATTAAATTGTATTGTACAACTCCTAACAGGGTTGAAATATCTTCTAACAGGGATTAATACAAAAAAGTATAGTTTATTGTGGGTGCTAATTCCCACCAGGGTTTTTACCATTTGGTTTCCCCGTAATCAAATTGTGTGTTGAGTATTGTGTTATCTGATTAAGCATTTACTTTGTTGTATTCTAAAGTTATAGAAGTAAAAAGAACTGAAGTTACTGATAACTAATTCACCCTGCCCTCTCTCAGTTATCCTTTGGGACTATTCTAACATTTTTATCAGATTAGATGTCTGATCAAGGATAGAGAGGAAGGCCACCTTCAAGGAGGATGGGTGGAAGAAAGACCAAGTCCCTTAGTTCTTGGGACAAGAACTTTTTCCAAGGTGGGGTGTATGGTGCAGGAGCACCTATGAAGTCACCTAAGGTCACCATGGATCCAATTGAAGGAAAATGAATAAAATCATCCCTAAATGTGAATTGGGATGTATTGAGGCCTTTAATGGCAATTTGTAATAGAGAATGTAATAAACTGTTAATAAGTCCTAGAAGTCCTGACAAAGGACTTAGGACCAAAAATGATGTAAGGGTGGCCAATAGTGCCAAATGGGATCTAATTTGACTATATGGGGTTAATTAGGTCATAGAATCAATTAGGAATTGAATCCATAAAGTATTTAATAATTTTTAAAGCAATAAAATACTAAAACACAAGTTAATAATTCAAATTTTTGAATATTAACGGCTAGTTGTGTTTTGGTGGGAAATTGCATTTAATAATCTTAAAGAATTTGTAATCACTTCCAATCACTTGGGATTGGTTTTGGAAGTTGAAAAATTTTCTGTAAACTCCCATGAATGATTGGGAAAGAGGAGAAAGGAATTGGAGAAGGGATTGTGCGACCTGTAGGCTGAAAATGCAATAAAATTCATAATTTCTTGCATATTTTGGCCTCTTACTATACTTCTTTCATATTTTTATCATTTTTGTGCATTATAGGATGTATTTAAAGTTGTTTTGATCCATCTTAGAATAATTTCATTCTGAATTTTTCTTTCATATAGCCAAGGTGCTATAGATAGCCATTTTCACATTGTTTTCTTAAGCAAAATGGTGTAACCATCCCCTTTCTGTTCTAACTATGACTTTGGGATGGATTTATGATATGTATCATATGTAAGTATCCATAATAATATAGGAATAACATAGATAATGAAGATGATCATCAAGTTGGGCAAGTTGGAGTGCTTGGGTGCATGAAAATGCATGGAATTTGATGCCATAAGTGTAGAAGCAGACAATATAGCTTAAGGAGGGAATTTTTTTGTTTGAGGAAGAAGAAGTAAATGTCAAAATTATGGTGAATCAACAAGGAGAAGTTTTGGAAGTGATTTTTGGGTCATTTTCTAAAAGGCCCTATTTTTTGGAGCCATTTGGTGAGGGATTTGGAGTTTGACCATTTGGGAAGGTTGTGGCTGAAAACCAATACCATAATCCTTTGATTTGACACATAAATAGGAGCTTCTAAAATTTATAGTGTCTGGGGATAAGTAATTTTGGTATTTGCTTTGCAAAGTGGCCCAATTAGGCCTAGTGGAGATACTGGAGTAAGTCATTTTAAGCATAGTTGGTCCAAAATATCCATATCTAATTTTCACATATGTTGTGTAAATTCCAACTGGGTATTTGAATTTGCAATTTAATTTTCAAGCGTTTTGGAAATTCTGGTCCAAAAGTCCAAAAATTAGGAAAAATAGGGCTACTGGGAAGAGTTGCTTAGGTGTTTGGCTTGTTTGGAGAAATCTGATCAAAGGGTGTAAAGGGCATTTAGAACCTATCTAGAAAGGTTGATCTAGTGGTGTTAAGTCCTTCAATAGACTTATTTTGAGTCTTGAATCCTTTGAAGTCATTTAAGCCCATGTGAGTAAGTGGAATCCCTTGGGTACATTGTGAAACCTTGGGGGTTGTCAAACAAAGGTGTAGAGTCTTATTGTCCAAAAGATTGGAAGTCTCCAAGCCTCTACACCAGTTTATATTCTCTAATTTTAGGAAGAGTGATAGCATTGGATTGTATCATCTTTCTTAAGGCTGACTCTGTCAACTCCCCCAATGGTGTGTAGTCTCATTTAGGAAATAGAAACCATTGTGGGCATTGTGAGGGTGGTTGATTATTTGACATTGTTTCTGCTTGGACAAGGGGTGGTTGGTTCTGAGTGTGCACTTGTTGAGTGGGCACCATGGGTTTTTGGTTAGCCATAGGTGATCCTTGTAGTGACATCTTTGGTTGAGCATAGTTGACCGTCTTTACATCAATGACACCATCACAAGTGACATTTTTGTTCTTGTTCCACCACTTGGCTTTATCTGTTATAGTTTTGTTTGTGTTTGTATAGATAGGGTCTAAAAGGATACCTCTTTTGACCAGGTTCTTCTCATAGTGTACTCCCCATTTGATGAGTTTCTTGAAGTTAGGAGCCACCTACAATTCTATGGTAAATGACATATCTGAGATCAAATCATCAACAAACATAACTATGAGGTCTTGCTTGGGTATGTCATATGTTATTATATTTGCAGTGTTCCTCCACCTTTATAGGAATTTCACAAAGGATTCTCCATCTTTCTGTTTGATGTCACAAAGGTCCTTGATGCTGACCTTGTGCTTTATATTGTGATGGAACTGAGAAATGAATTTTTTGGCCAACTCTCCCCAAGACAAAATACCATGAAGTAAGTGTGAGAACCATTCCATTGCTGGTCTAGCTAGACTTTGTGGGGATAGTCGCATTAGGTATGTTTTTTCATGCACAACCTCAATGCAACTAGCAAAGAACTCTCTGATATATTCAACAGGGTTGGTGTTGCATATGTATTTGTTGAACTTAGGTACCAAGAAATGAGTGGGAAACAAAGACATGTGCAATAAACGATCAAAGGGGTATGGGTACAAATCCTTTGCGGTGTATGACTTGGTTTCCCTTGATTCTGCATGTCCATCATTTGGGTTTGAAGACTTTGCACTTTCTGGATTAACATGTCTGTCTAAGACTGAGGAATATTGGCGGCATTGAACCTCTATGTCGTGGTAGGTATGGGGTTGCGCCTCTGTTTCCCTTGAGTTGGGACATATGATCTAGCCCTTGGGACTTGATATTGGTTCCCCAACATGTGATTCTGATACTGGGGCATTTGAATGGCCCAAGATTGATTCTGTTGTTTTTTTGGTTGGGGTTGTTGGGGTTGTTTTTGCTGTTGGAGTTGTTGTTGCTGCTAGGGTTGTTGTGGTCCCTATAGAAGCAAAGGTGTAACCTTGGGTGGACATTGATGGAATTTCAGAGCCATAGATATGGATCCCTATGGGAGCAAGGTATTAAGCCCAAGGTTAGCAAGGATTGACTGTATAAGTGGAACAATCACAAAAGGGTTAATACTTGTTTTTAGAATTGAGTACATAGCATGATAGCTTGATGAAAAAGGCTCTGAGGTCAAGTTTTGAGGTACACTAATGACCATGGGTGCACTTAGTTGGGAGCTTGTCATGATTTGTGTGGAAAATGTGCTAGCTTGATTTGTAGAGCTAGTTTTTTTTGACACAGTCTGCGCTAATGTCATTACCATCAAAGACAGAAAGATTTTGGATATCATAGGTTCCGTTTGAGAGGGTCGAGTGGTGTTTTGACCTACAAGAGGGTTCTCAGGCCATATTGTTGATACATTAAATTTGGAGGGGAGATTGACTCCCTTCTTAATGAACATGGCTAAGAATCATTGGGGATTTCTCTGTACAATAGCATCAATAACCTATCCAGAATAGGCGTCTTTCTCTATGTCTTCAAGCTCCTCCTCTGTGACATCGTGGAATAGTGTTGGTGTACGGGGATTCTTAATGAAAAGAGTAGGACTAGTGTTTCTGAAAGGGTCATCCTCTCACTCTTGTTCCCATGAGGGAATTGGTTGATATAGGACTCATTAGGTTGAGTCTTAGCCTTTGACATCATGTAAGGCCGTCCATAAGGTGTGTGAGACATAATTTTGTCCAGATTTTTTGACTAAAACAAGTGATATAAAGAAAAAAAAGGATAACCTTTCTAGGAGAGTCCAGGTTATGTTTGGTCAAGGGAAATTCTAGGGATAGATGTTGATTTATCTTGATCTCAAAAACTTGATGATGTAAGAATAGGATTCTTTGACTATTTCCTTGGACAAAGTCACTGATAGAGATTGATGATTTTGAGATAATGAGATCAAGATAATCAAGTCTAAACTTTTGAAATAATAGTGTTTAGACAATAATCATGCTTTAAAAGAATGGATGATCTTTAATGTTTAGAGATTCACACAATTTTCTTTATGTTTTCTAGGATAGACACTAATCTTTTACACAAAATGGGGAATCTTTCCAAGGTTTTCAGGTAAAAACAAGTTGTTTCAGAGTTCCTACCAAAGTGTGACAAACTTCCACTGATTGCGGTAAAGTGAAAGGTCAATTGTGGTAATTAAAGGTCCTAGTGGGCCAATAAATGGGTCAATTGCAGCAAGATGCGAGAAATTGTGGAAAAGGGAGACAGTCTAAAAAAAGATCACAAATTGGCTTTTTTTTTTCATAACATTGCTCGCTAGAACAAGGATTCTGATTGCAAAATAGGTTTGATGTTGACAACCTAGACTTGAACACGTTGGAATCATTTTGACAATTTTTATGTTGGTTTCACATTTTTGAAACTAATCATAGAACAAGCATAATGGACAATGTGTTTTGAAGAACTAAGACTGAAATGTGTATGTTCTACAACTTTTTCAAGTTGCAAATATTTTCACCAGGTCTAAACAAAGACAGTCAGATTAATCTAAGTCAAATTGGCTTCAAAATACAATGTTATAGGCCCAATACTTGAATGTTGTTATCTCACACAAGTGTCACACTACTAGGACACGAAGGTCCACAATGTAGGTGCCTGTGATTTTGTTGTTGCCAGATATTGTTGTCATGCTAGTGAAGATCTCTTTCACTAATACAATACCTTGGAACACATATGTTAGGAATCTTGGGGGGAAATTTTGCAACCCATTGCACTATACTAAGGTATTTGTTCAGAGGTGAATTGGGTTGGCCTCTACTTTAACAAGGTTATAGTAGGGTCTGTAGCGTCTATCCAATCAGTTTGTACATGTGTGACTCACTTAAGAGCCTAGTTGATCATGTTGGCTACTTAGGGATATTCACTCAATCTATATTATCATCAACACACCTCACCCAAGCTTGGCTAGATATAAAACTAAAATTTGGTTTGCATCTTGTTTATATACTGATCGGAAGGATTACCAGTTTAAGGTCATTCTCTGAGGAAGAAGCACATTCCCCAGATAGGCCTTTCTAAAAAGTATAAAGGTTTTTAATCTAACAGATTGTGCAAGCACACCAAGGACTCAAGACACAAGGTTAATCGATTAAACCCCAAAATTTCAAGTGTGAATTTAAGCTAATCACCCATACAAACACGAATTTTCAATTTTAAAGCCCAAAGTAGGTGATGATTTTCTTATTCAATTTTAATGCACCAAATTGAAAGATTTTTTTTCTTTTGTTCAATTCTTAACCACCACGTCAATTTTAAGCACCAATTTGGAAAAGTGAGGTTCAAGATGTTTGCATGCAATGTTCCTTTTAAGCACCAGAAACACAAAAGAATGAATTTTAGGTTGCTTTGTTAACTTTTGCCTCACCAAAAGCTGTCAAAACAATGATTAGTACCAAAAAACTCTAATAAAAAATTCAAGAATATCCAACAACTCCAGGATTGTTAAGATTATTAAGGCTAATGGTAACCTTGTACTTTGTTGCGAAACGTTTGATAGAATCTAGATACCTATTGTTAGCTTTGCTTTGATCTTATGTTGTGATTGCAAGGATGGCTCTTTGTTACATGCGGTAGTTTGTAGTTATTCTTATAGAAAATCTTAGTGATCTAGCACATGGGATGTGTCTGATTATCCACTTGGTCATTAGTCATTTGCTCAATCCTACACATAAATCAAGAAAGAACACACAAAATGAGAACTTTTCAAAGATCTTTCTTTTTTTTGAAAATATTTCTCAGAAAAATTGAAATAACAGAGAATAAAGTCCCTATATAATTTAAAGACCTTTCCAAAAATGTAACTATTTTTATAAGAAATGTTGATTTGTGTCTAAAATTATTTTTTTATGAAATATCATAAAAAAATTATAATAAATCATAAAATAATTCAGAAAAAATATGAATTTTGTACTGTAGCTTTCTTATGTCAACCAATACCTACCAAAAAAAAATTAGATCATACTTCCTTAATTTGTGCCCTAGGGACCCATTTTATCAGAACATGCCAGTTTTAAAAGATCTATTATTTTTGCAAAATAATTTTGCAAAAATTAAAATCACAGAGAATAAACCCCCTCTATAATTTTAAGACCTTTGTAAAAATGTAATTTTTTTGAAAAGAAACTTTGATATGTCCCCAGAAATGATTTTTTATGAAATATAATAGAAAATTTATAAAAAAAACTCTGAAAATTTTGAATTTTTGTTTGTGGCCTCCTTAGATGAGCGTCAACCTGCAAAAAAATTTCATAAAAATATTCCATGTAGTTTGAAAGATATGACCAAATTTCATGTCGGGTTCACCAAAAAGTGTAGGCTCAATCTTGTTCCGAGCTCGAATAAATGAGGGGTTAGTAGCACCGATTTGCAATGTGGGGGAAATCAATTAATTACTACTAAGAACAAAACTACGAACAATAAAATGACAAGCAATAAAGGAGGTATACAAACAAATGCAAACCAACAAAGCTTGAATCTTCTATTGTCTCTCTACTCCTTCTGAAACGTTGTGTGAGTGGTCCTCAGTATTTGTATCGGCAACGTCTATGACTTGGGAGTGTCAAGAATATGATATTGAATGTATGATTGCAAGAAGGCTTGATGCTTGAACCAATCTAACAGAGTAAGGGCACATGAAAGCTTGAAATCCTGGATGTATGATTGCAAGAAGGCTTGATTCTTGAACCAATTTGATAGAGTAAGGGCACATGAAAGCTTGAAATCCTGGATGTATGATCGCAAGAAGGCTTGATGCTTGAACCAATTTGATAGAGTAAGGGTGCATGAAAGCTTGAATCATGGATCCTTCAAATGGTTATGAAGGGTTGATTATATAGAATATGGAAATGATATGAATGGTTGAGATCAATACCAGAGATTAGAGGATGAATGGTTGAGATCAAAGGGAACTGGAGAAGTCATCAGTAAACTCCACCTCCTAAACTTGGAGAGATGAGATAAGGTTTGGTTAACTGAACAACTGATTATGAGTTATGTTTTGAACTGAAGAGGTAATTTGGAGTTAACTTTATGAACTAAAGAGGTAGGTGGATTAATTCATTCAATTAGAGATCTGATCAAGAGTTCTCTTTTTTGAACTAAAGAAAGGATTTAATTGAATATTTAATTCATTTTTGTAATTAAAGTATTCAACATGTGAGATATTTGAATTCTTTTTGGTTTAGAATTGAATTATTAAATTAATTTAATTAGAAGAGTTAATTAATAAGTTTAAATATTTAAATTTAAAATTTAGGAAATTGAGTTTAATTAATTAATGGAGATTAATCAATTAAGGTTAATTAATTAAATAGAGATCAAAGGGAACTGGATAAGCCATCAGTAAACTCCACCTCCTCAACTTGGAGAGAGGAGATAAAGTTTGGTTAACTAAACAACTGATTATGAGTTACCTTTTGAACTAAAGAGATAATTTGGAGTTAAATTTTTAAACTGAAGAGGTAGGTGGAGTAATTCATGCAATCAGAGATCTAATCAAGAGTTCTCTTTTTTGAACTAAAGAAAAGATTTAATTAAATATTTAATTCATTTTTGTAATTAAAGTATTCAACATGTGAGATAATTGAATTCTTTTTGGTTTAGAATTAAATTATTGAATGAAATTAAGTTAATTTAATAAAATTAATTTAATTAGAAGAATTAATTAATAAGTTTAAATATTTAAATTTAAACTTTAGGAAATTAAATTTAATTAATTAATGGAGATTAATCAATTAAGGTTAACTAATTAAATAAAATTAATTATTTAATTAGTTTTGGGGATTTGATTAGATGATTTGGGGAATGAAATTAGAAGAAAATAGATGATTAATTAATGATTAAAAACTCATTAATTAATAAATTAGAATTAGTGTTTTTAATGTAAAGTCACAAGTCTGTCCATTTTAGGGTGTCTACACTCAGTAAGAGACTTTGCGCCTTACAGTTTATTTAGATTATATAATCTCCATTCAGAATAAGTGCAAGAGACTTTGGGTTCTTGTATCTATTCCACCTAGTATAAAGAAGACCTTTGTCTTTTGGTTTTGTTCTTAAGTCAACCCTTGAGCCACCGGTATTATCGTAGAAATAGGTATATTTTTTTAAGTTGCAAATTGTAGTTTTTTGTAAATCATTCCTGAAAAAAGAGGAATTGATTGGACAGACCTCCCTTTTTGTAATTTCAGTTAAAATCCTATTAAAGCTACATATGATAAGAAGGGAGCCTCCCCTATTTCTAGGAGGAGAGAGAAATCTCTTTCAACATTGTCTAAAATTATTATTTTGTAAGTTGTATTCATAGCGACTTACAAATATTTTAGCCAATAGATACTAAGTACAATTGCCCCACATAAGTCCCTTAATATGTAACAATTACTCTTTCAAATGCAAATTCACGTCATGTGTTGATATTCTCTATTTTTTTGCGGCTAGTATGACCATGTTCATCTCTCTATCATGAGGTATTGTCCCTTAAAAAATATTCATGATAGTTTGAATTTGAATTAAGACTTGATAGTAGTTCCTATCTGTAATCTTTGTCTAGTTTGATAATATTATTTCTCGACATGATTTTCTATTATTTTTAAAGAATCAAGGGCTTAGTTCAACATGACCATGAGACATCCTGGTAATACTCATAATGACATCAAATTGAATATTCATATACCCAAATTTTGTTTCTGGCCCTTGACTTTGTTCAACAAATATTATTTAGTCTTCATATAAACCAAGCTATAAGAAATCCTTGATGACTTCCAATAGGTTATATGCACAGAACATATTTCATCGATTGGTTCTAATTTTCTCACTGTTACGATAGATCCTCAAATTTGCAAATTAAAATGCCAAATGAAGACATTTTAGTAACAGTGTAGAGAATAAAATTGAAATTTGAACCCATATACTCTACATCCTTTAATCATTCATGAAAATATAGCACTCTAGATTGAATATCTTTGAAATAATAATATTTATGCCCAGCTGCACCCATAACTTAAATTATAGTAACTCACTAGAAATATTAATTTCCCAAAATATAATCTTTGTAATGTTTAGTATAATTGTCAAGATTACTTTAAATCCTGATGAAATTTCACAACTAAATAAATCCTCCACCAATGTTATAAACTTAATACCGATGAAATTCTATGACACACTGGGTAATATAATCTTTGGCTCGAATTAAAGTTTATAGCATCAATCTTATTACTAGTGTTAATATTAAGAAATAGCATAACCATAAATCATTTTCTTAGGTAATATAAAATATTTAGAATATGATCACTTTCATTCTTAGATAAAAAATATCTACAAATATTTATTCTCTTGCTAAAGAAACAAACTCAAAACCTTATAGATTTCTCTCCAATGGAGATTCCAAAATTTTGAACTTGGACAACAAGTTATCAACCATATTGATTTTGTGTTTGTGTAATGTGTTTTTTTTGATGACGAGATTGGCAATAATAATGATTTCTACTTTAGGAATGAGGTACCTTGTATAAGAATAACATGTCTGGTTTCAAGTATTACATCCTCTATATAAGAAATAATTACAATACTACAAAAGGATTGATTATATTTAACTGATTGATAGACAATGTGATTAGTTTGATTAAGGACCAGTTGATAAGTTTGTTAGTTAATGTACAATTTTGTGAAGCTCATACTTGTTTTGTTTGGAATCCATTCAATGCTTGTTGATGCAAAAGGAATTATTTTTTTGATGATGATAATTGACAAAAGAAACTTTATTGTAGGATTTTTGATATTTTGATTTTTTTTGGATTCTTAATGACATTTTATTAATTTTTTTGCCGCAATCTTTGAATTTTCATGTTGTCATAATTGGAGCAAATTTAAGAGCCAATATTACAAAAAAAGAGAAGGATGAGGGAGAAGCATTGTCAAATTACGTGCATTGATTTATGTTGATTACTTGTTTATTTATGCATGATTTTCATATTTATCACTTTTGATTAGTGTTTATTTGTGTAACAAGTTGGATCTTGTGTGGTTCAATTCAATAATCTTGTTATAGAATTTGTAGATTCAAAATTTTACCCCTACACATTCTGGTGAACCTGATGTGAACAACTTTTATTACTGATTTTTGGAGTTGTTTATAATTCTATGTTGGTTCATATTGATTTGATGTAAGTGCACATAAAATACCGCAATTGCATGTTTTTGATACATAAGTGCAATTTTATGATACATAATCATTCTATTTTCTGATAGGGTTATGTTTATATTTTTGTGTTTGTAGGCTCATTTGATACAATCGATTATTAGATGATGCATTCACAACAAACGAAGATGCAATAATTGCATTCAAAGTCATATATTTTTTGTTATATAGATGCATCCGTAGATCAAGTGATGTAGTTGCTTGAAAAATGTCCAAGATAGAAGATTCTAAGAAATTAGTCAGACTGAATTGTAAGCCGGAATACAGGAGGAGAGAGAAAGATTGAATCAACAAGAATGTCAGATGCACAGTGATAGCCAAAGAAGATCACAAGAGATATTCAAGAAAGAATACATGAATAGGTTTTATAACGTTGTAATGGGTTATTGTGAAAGTTATAATTTGGTTATCAATCTTTGCAATCTTTATTTCAATGATATCTAGTTCTTAGATTTAGGCCTTTTTGTTACTAATTTTGGATTTGTGGTGTGTGGCATGGAAGCTAATCTTGTTTGTATTGGATTAGGTTACACTTCATTTGGTGCTTCAAATTAACCTTTTTTGTCTTGTTTCTTGGTAGATTAAATCACTTTTCATTTTGGGCTAAAAAATTGATCAATCTACCTGGTGTGTCTGGTGCACTTGCACAATCTATTATAGAACCCCATTGTATATTTAGAGAGGCCATCTTGTGGGTTTCATTACCTCAAAGTGGTAAATACCCATAGTTTCTATATAAATAAGACTCTGGACAAGACCTAGTTTTACACTATAACTACATTGGGCTCAGTGTCAATGATAGTCTAAAATAGATGAATGTGCCTAAGGATTCAGTGTGGATAACTAGAGACTTAAGTGTCTAACCCTTGAACCTCGCTAGGGTGAGCACCATATATTTTACTATAAACCTTATTTTAGAGGACACCCTTTTATCTAAACATTACAATATTTTTAGTGCAAGGGGAGGGAAGAATTTCCCTCAAGATACTAACCATTTATTTCCTAGGAGTTTAACTCAATTGAAGAGAAATATTATTTGACCAAACTCTGGAAAAAGGAAAAAAAAATGGGTGTACCCTAGGGTGTGACAAGGTTTTTTGAGATGATGAAAATCAAAGCTATGGGCTAAGATATTGTAATGAGCCTTGACCTTTGGATTAAGATTGTTTTTAAGTGTTTTCATTTTTTTATAGGACTAGTGGAAATATTGGGGCTCGAAAAATTCCTTGAACATACACAAATCAATAAAAGTCCAAAGTCTGTCAATATCCATATTGTCCTATGTGCGCGTGTGTGTGTGTGTGCATTTGCAAAATTGATTAATAATCAGACATTCTAGAGTAGAAACTTGTATTTGATAATCCCTGCTACATAATTGATCCCTAATTTGCGTGCACAATACTTAGAATTTATTTTAGCAGACCATTCATCACAATCATTTTATTCTTCTATTTGATTTCCTATTTTTGATACACAATTATTATATCCTAATGCGTAATTGCATAATTTGGGTACGCATATATTGATTAAAAGTTGTAATTAATAGGATATTGATACATAATTGCTTATTCTCAGTACACATCTATAGGATTCTATAATGCATTTTCAGTATTCCATCGACGCAATTGCCTAACATACTATGTCCCAAAAATTTACAAATCAGGCAAAATTAAGATTACCAAACAAACTGGAAAGACATACCTAGATAAAAAAAAAACATGGTGATCACCTTCTTGAATTCAATAGGGTTTCCTTTTACATACCACATTTAAATTTTCTTTTTCCTTTGCATACCACATTTATTGTTTCCATGGCCTTCTGCATACATCATGTAGGCTTTCCTTATTGCCTATAACATTTTTGGTTTCCTTTGTACATACATTATTAGGGTTAACCTAGCACATTTCAAAATTTCCAAAAAATCCAAAAAGATAGGTTGCATTTACTAGGGTTTGACATTATACCTCTAGGGTTATCTTTAGAAACTAGAGGGTTCACTTTATGGCCATTCCATAGTGATTTTTAGAAGAATTTTAACCTCCTCAAAACCAACTACCTTTTTGTCATGATTAATACCTTGTCAAATTATACACATTTTTTCAACCTGTCACTTTTGTCCCAACTTGGAGGTCAATAAAATTTTCCTAATCACTTAGGTTATCCCCTAAAGTTTTGTCCTTGAAATTTTCAAAAGTTTCCTTTTTAGGTCTCTTTTTTCACAACTTAGTTTCATACCTTAGCCGCTATTTTGGCCTTTTTTCATACATTTAGTCTCCTACCTAGTTTTTATAATAATCACTTTACATAATGCATTTACCTTAGTCTTGCATTCCCAAAAATAAAAAAATCACAAAAAAATAGAGTTATATCTAGTCGTCATAGTCATCCATTTGCATATTGTTTTAACTTAGTCTTGCATTCCCAAATAACCAAAAATACCAAAAAAATAGAGTCATATCTAGTTATCATAATCATCCTTTTGCATATTACATTTACCTTAGTCTTGCATTCCCAAAAAGTCAAAAATCCTAAAAAAAATAGCAACTTACCTAGTTGTCATAATAAAAAATTTTATTTTCTACATATTCATAGTATAGATTCTTAGGTTGTGTCCTTTAGAACCATTTACATATGTCAATCACACAATCATAGAAAAATAAAGTTCAAATGGATCCCAACAATGACCCCAACTTTAACTTGACTAACAACATAGACTTTTCATCCATGGACTTTAGCATGCCAGGAACCCCCACAATGTTTGCATAGGGGGAGACCACCATTACCCCCTTTACCTTCTTTGGGAGATGAATATTCAGATGAAAACATTAGGGCACAATGTTCTCCAGACAAAATTTAAAATACAGTGCAATACCCTAGAATCATGGGTGTTATGGATACGTTATTTCCTGTGGATCCCAACTGATATTTTTACTTGCTTGCGCAAAATGGAGAAAAAATACCTACAAGTTTTAACATTTCTACTACTATAGAATAAGTGACATAGACCCAAACACACTCAATTGGGGCTACTCATGAAACTACATCTTCTAAGATATCATTGAGTATGCCCTCTAGTAGTGTATCTCACAATGTGATCCATGTCATTACTTCAATAACATCATTTAAAAATCAATTTAATAATTATTATCTTTTCTATCAATATAATGAAAATGAGTGCCAATACAAATGCAAATGTGTCCACAATTGTGTCATAATCCAATCCAACTTTTAATCCTCAATCTATGCCAACAAGTGTCATGAATTACATGCCAAGAACAAGTAAAATGAACACCTCCAACTCCTTGAGAGATATAAGTAGTCAAACCAAAACAACCCCCTAAGGTGTTGTTACTCCACAAGGAGCACCCCCCAACCAAGGTCCACAAATCATACTTCAAGGTGCTCCACCTAATCAACAATCGAATAATAAAAATCTTAGGGTATCAGGAAATCCAATCAGACATAATGCTACAACAAACCCTTTTGCATTGAAAAATCTAACATTTAACTATTTTACACCACCTCAAGTTGTATCACTATCATATATGTCCATGTGAAACCAAAATCCTATACTACAAATGACATATACATACAATCAGACACAATCCTATCATAGTGGTAATTATTTTATGGATCCAAATATGGGATTCAGTTCACCTATCCCGCAGACACCCACTAAGATACTCACACAACAATTGAAAAATCTATAGCAACAAATGACCAATCTCCAAATGGGTTCCCCTAAGAGAATGTACTCACCAAAAGACTTATGTCCCTACCCCTTTAAAAATTCATTATACATTCCACCTTTTCCACATAAATTTGAGACATTGAAATTTGAAACATATAAAGAAAAGGGAGACCCATGAGACCATATCAAAGAATTATTTGTGGCATGAATAGAAGCTTCCCATAATGATACTTATCTGATGAGGATCTTCCCATGCATTATGATTAGGCCCACTATGTAATGGTTCTCATGGATAACTATGGGAATAAGATCTTGGAAAGAACTAGCTAAGAATTTAATTTCCCATTACTCTGATAACATCATTAGTGAGGTTACAATCATGGATATTTGCAAGATGAAACATAAAACTAGTGAAAATTTATATTCCTTCTTGCAATGTTAGAGGAATATGGCTTGAAAGGCCTCATTTCATATCCCAAAGAAAGATAAGATCCTGATGTTTATAAAAAATTATCAACTAGACATGATGTGTTCTCTACATTCACAACACATCAACAACTTTGAAGGACTTTCCAAATAGGGTATGAAAGAAGAGAGATCCCTCACACTAAAAGGCATAATCAATAACACCAAAGAGACCAATACCAATTCATCCTATGATAAATCAAAATATTTATACAAAATAAGAATGTCTACAATGACGGTGTATTCGATGTCGAAAATGTCAAAAGAGCACAACCTGTGTTTCATCTCCAAGGGACACCCATTACAAATTCTCCCAACACAAATAGTAACATACATCAAATTGGGATTCAGTCATCCAATGACATTAATGACCAACAATTTTCTTCAAGATAGCCTAACCATGACAAAACTATATGTTGGCATAACCTATAGTAGTCATCCTAAGAAAATTGATCCAAATTAGTGTTAACACACTGCTAGAAAAAAGATATTATGAACCTGGTCCATTCAAGCTTGCGTGGTGGAATGATAATTTTTCTTACGATTACCATGACATTGAGGGACATAAATGGAAAACTATTATAAACTTAAGAATATATTCCAAGGCCTAATTGAACACAAGCAAAGTCCTTAATAACTCTAGTACATCTAATAAGGATCACACCATCTTTAAGAATCCACTATAAGATCATGTCAAAGGAAAAAACTCCTCTTTAAGGAAACACAACAAGGCTAACTACACTTGTGATGGCCACCAACATGTTCTTAATAACATTCAGTCTAACTTAGATTACACCATAAACACCATCATGGTTAAGGTGAAAGATTTCAAATGTGTTGTAACCACCCACCGAAAAAAAATCACAATCTAAGGTGTTTCCTCCAAACCGTTGATATCATCCAAGTGCTCTATTCACATAATAGGTTAGTATGGTCTATTAGACCATCTCAAGAAGATCTCTATGCATATATCCATATTCAAGTTCCTACATATTTCACCCAGCCATAAAGAAGTCTTGGATAAATCCTTAGAATATTCATTTATTTCCCCAGATATTGAGGTTGATGAATTTAAGGCCATGATTGGACACTTGGCTTCCACATATCATGTCACCTTCACTATATAATACTTTCCTACACACAAGCCTTACCACAATGACCCTCTTCACATAAAAATATATGTCCACCTCCATAAAACCATAGGAGTGCTCATAGATAGTGGAGCCAGTCTAAATATTTCTACTTTGAAATTTATTTAAACTTTGGGATAATTTGAGAGTCATGTGTACCTTACCAAGAATATCATTATTAGAGCCTACAATTATGTTGAACGCTCTTCTAAAGGCATCATTATATTATCTATTATAATAGGACTAGACCTCCATGAGACTACTTTCCATGTCTTAGATTTGGAACCTGATTATAATATGCTTCTTGGCAAACCCTGGATTCATGTCATGCCAGTCCTACCTTCTATCTATCACAAATTCCAAAAATTCCATTACAACTAAAAAAATATTACCAATCTAGGTGGTATAGACTAGACATTCACGAGACTACTTTCCATGTCTTGGATTTAGAACCTGATTATAATATGCTTCTTGGAAGACTCTAGATTCTGTTGCAATTGGTTCCTAATGATATTATTGGTATTCATGTTTTTTCAGTGATGTCAAAATATGTTTCTATGGAGAAAGAACAGACTAGTTATTACTATTTCTTTATGACTGACAGAGGTGTACGGGTACTGTTTGGTTGATTTAGAATGAGAGAAGATAGTTCTGCATATAGAGATGTGTTTTGATCTTATTCCTGAGGTCACACAACTTAATAGTGTGTATTAGATGAGTTATAGATGTTTTATTGAAGACTGGCTACTAGATGGTGATAGTGATCTTTGACAGAGTTAGTCTTTATGGTTTGAGTATAACTTATGAGCGATGTGGATATAGGTAATGCGAGCTTAAGGGATGGCAAAAGAAATGTTAATGAATGTTTGTTATGGTTTGATAGTCATATAACTGTTGGTGACATTAGTTGCGATGTGTTTTCTTGAGGAGACCTATTTGGGGTTGACTTCATAGATGTAGTGTGTATTATGGATTGTGAGCATGGATTATGGATCTTGGATTATATTTGATAAATTGTAATTGATTTTTACTTGTTATAGGTACCGTATGTATCTTAGCAAGGGGTTAAATAATTATTCGTATACTGGGAAATCTTAATTGTCCTACCTAATCAATTATTGTAATAGGGTATATATAAGAGATCTTTTCTATTGAAAATATGTATGTAAGAGGTGAATAAAAAATAGCAAAGTGTGGTTGTTGCGATCTTGATTGTTTGCTAAATATAGAGAATAGGTTTTGATTATGTTACTTCATTGGAACTGACCAAGAAAAGATAGTTTTTATCAGACAGTTCACTAGATTGTATATTATATATATATAATTATCTTTTGGACTATAAGTCCTGAGGGTGGCTTTAACCCTCTTGAGGTAGTGTGCCTGGGAAGTGAGCCTATTGTTACTCTTGAATCCTAACAGGGCTTGTCCTTTAATAGAGACTATGTACTATAATGTATCAATAAGCTCCTAACAGAGTTAAATATTTCAATAGGGATACTATACTCTCAATAATTATTTGTGGGTGCTAATTCTCATCAGGGTTTTACCTTTAACCGGGTTTCCTCAACAACAAAGGATTGTGTAATTGTGTTGGCATTTACTGTGTTACCATTTCGATGAAAGTTTTGTTTATAAAGTTTAATGTTTAATTATCTGTCTCACAGCTAATTCACCCCCCCTTCTTAGTTGTGTTGTGGACTGTTATTCCTAATAATTGGTATCAGAGCTACTAGTTGTGTGTGCTTGAATGTGACCTCTAAATCATGCACAAACGTAGCATAGTATTTACTCAATTTTTCAATTTACAAAGACACACATGAATTGTACATCCTACAAACTCAACTAAAATGACTTGCTACCTCCTAATTAGTTGTGGATGTCAATTTTACCCTTAGAACGAGAGCCAACAACCTGACCATTGCTAACATGGAGGATTTCTAGAATATGAGGAAAGATGAAATTGCCATTACTCTATGAATGAGATGCAATTAATCTATGAAAGTGAATTTCAACTAGTTAGAACTGAAATTTTAACTATTCTATGGAAGAAAATTGCATTTAATCTATGAAAACAAATACTCCTAATCTAGAATTCAAATGCTTTTAATCTAGAATGGAAATTGCATTTAAACTAGAGAACTTGAAAGATGAAATTGATATATTAGACATGTAAATGAATCATAAATGAAATCAACATATCTTTAATTCCAATTGAAACTAGCCTAATTATGCAATTTTAAACTCAAAAGCATGAAAGAATTAAATGCAAATTTGACTATAAGTTTGATGCTCTCAAAAATTATCCTCCAAAATGAAGAAAATGAGGTCCAATTTATAGAAAACAATGGAAAGAGAGTGAAGATTTTCTTGACAAGAAATGGTTGTCTCTTCGTTTTCATTTGAGACAAAAATACAAAGATTATTTAATTAAAAGGGTGGATTATTGCAACATGAGTGTCCTTTCACATGGAATTATGGAATTCCTTTTTGAGGATAATTCATCCAATAATTAAATAACCTTTCAATTCATTTTATGTATATTAGCTAAAGGGGGTGGAATTATTTTTTTTAAAAGCACCTAGGAATTTAGAATTAAATCAATTAATCATTGGGATTTTTAGCTAATAAACCTTGAGAATTTAGGAATTAAATATAATGTCAGATTTATGCAAATTTAGGTTTTTTGCATTTGAAGCTCAGTCAATTAAAGTCAATTAGGAGGAGAATTTGCCTAGTACAATAGGACTTCGATGATGATAAAATTGAAGGAACACACCAAAAATTGATTAGGATTATTAGGTGCCAATTTTAAGGTGTTACATTTTTCCCCTCTTTGAATTGATGTGCGATCAACACATTGATTCAAAGAATAGTCTGAAGTGAAGATGAAGATTTTGAAATTCTAGGTTAGGTTGACAAGACACCGATTAGATTGAGAAGAAGAATCATCTGAGAGAAGATCAGAATCGGGGTTAGATTACCCCAATGTCCACTAATAGTTGATGAAGATCTAGGACTATCTTCAAAATCAGGGTTAGATTGCCCCAATACGAAGGTTAGCCCTTTGAGATCTAGGTTAGATTGCCTAGATAATGGTCTAAAGAGTTTTTGAGAGCCATCTTAAGAACAAAGCATAACTTTCAGGAATTAGGGCTAGATTTCCCCAATACCCAATGAGATTTCAAGAATCATCTTCAAAATGAAGCTTGATCCTTGAGGATCTGAGTTAGATTTCTTAGATACCTAGAAAGATAGATGACAAGATATGAGACATAAAGATGCCCCTAGAGATTTAAGATCATGGAATATCCAATTTTGACCATAAGGTATGAAAAACTGAAAATGCCCCAAGTGATGAGATGCCCCTAGTGATGAGGACTTTTGATTCAGATCAGACTGAATCAAGAATGATGCGAAAAGGTTCAATGATGCAATCATCTTGCCCCCTTGGGAGTGAAATCAAAAGATGACACATCATAATGATGAGAGCAAGAAATTGCAGAGAACTAAGATCAAAGATCCAAAGATATCAAATATAGATCAAGAGAAATTAGAATCAATTTAGAGTGATCAGGGAGTCCTACTGACTAGGTTTGACCAAAATTGACTAGAGTTGACTTTGATGAAAATATTGCAGAAGCTGACAAAAATGATGATGAGAGATAATCCCGACAAGCAAGCAACATCAGAAAGTCGATTGCACTAGCATCCGATCACGTCGGACCCAAAAATTTAAAACACAATTTTGAGCTGCTTAGGAGTGTCAAATTTTGATTTCAATCATGAAAATTGATTGAGAATATAGATGAAGATAGAGAGATAGGATCAAACACTTGTGTAGTCAAGAGGACTCTAGGATAAAAGATGAGAACCTTCAAAGAATGAGAAGACAATGAAGAGAGCACCAAAACTGTCGTGATGCAAGCCTAAAATGTGAATGCAAGCCTATAATGCAAGTGCAAGCCTAAGCTAAATGCAATCCTAGGACTTGGTTGTTGGACTCATCATATTTATCATCATCAAGTACTTTTGGATCATCAGAGTCAATACAATCCTTACTAGTGCCACTGCAACCATAAGAATATGAATATGACTTTCATCGGATAAAATGTAGGAAACGATCATAAGCACCAGGGCATAAAAGCCAAGGTGACCTGAACATTATTTCTAGTTTGATATAGTAAAATTTCATAAGTAAAAAAATAGAGCAATAAAGTCAAGGAAGTAGTTCCAACGTCCCCTTTGCGTACAAATAAACAAGATCAAGGGATGTGAGGCTTTTCCAGCTTAATGCAGAAGCTCTTATCACATACACCCTATTTATTTGATGTTGCCGGATCATTGAAACCACACCAAGTAGTAGAAAAAGAAAATATCAGTGAAATTCATGAGAATAGACAACATACAAAGAAAGATTCAATCATAGTTCAGCATGTTTCAAAGTTTATGAATGTGTCTATGTTTGGGGTGTTGAAAAACACCATTGTGCTTATGAGTGCATTGTGTTTGATTGCTATTGAGAGATGTTTATGTTGCGAGACATCCAATGTTTGTTGAAAAGCACAAATGTGTCCAAAGAGAGTGTTGACAAACACTGTTTGATTAAGGTGTTGAGAAACACCAGTTCATGCCAGTAGATAGTTGTCCTGCGACAAGATTACTGACTCAAGTGTAAACCGAAGAGTGATTAAAATGGGGAGCCATGCCCCCAAGTAATGAATGGATCGAAGATGAACAAAAAGATAGCAAAATGAAGAGAGAAATCTCAACAATGTAGTGGCAGTAGGCAGACTCAGTGAGAACCATTGGTGACTGTCGCAAGATATTCTCAAGCATAACAATCTATAACAAGATCGAAGCATCAGCAAGAAGATGCAGTGAGATCCCTTGGTGACTGATGCAAAAGATAGTCTCAAGAAGAGACAAAGGGCTACGAAGCATTGTCAGGCAGATGTAGTGAGATCCACTGGTGACCGATGCAAAGGAAGAAAGACTCAAAAAGATAAGACAATGCCCCCTAGACAAGGAACATACCTCCGAGTGTGACCAGTTTCAATCCATGTGAGGTCGAGCAAATCCTCAAAGATGACTTAAAGTAAAAAGCACGAGCAAGCAAACCCAAGAACGAAAGAAAACTAAAGCAGGAGATTTTTAGAATTTTAGAGATTTACAATTTTTAGATTTTTTAAAGATTTTGCAATTTTTTTAGATTTTAGAATTTTTAGAATTTTTAAAGATTACTCGATTTTTAGATTTTATAATTTTTTTAAGATTTTAAAGACTACTCAATCTCAAGAAAGATCACATTGGTGTGCCCCCAATGTCTAGCAAGGTGTAGGACATTGTAGATGAATTAGAAAGTCGATGTATGAGATGAATAAGAAATGATGGATGAAGAGGGTGAATGCAACCCTCAAAGATAGTCTCCTCAAGATTACCTAAGCTAGGTAAAAAAGAATATGGAAAATGTAGGCTCATGGAGTAGTGCTGAAGAGCATATAGGATAATGACCTGATGTCATGAAAGCATGTGGTCCAAAAGAGTGGACATGTCAAGAGACTTTGGAGAAATAGTTTTTCAATTTTGATCAAGACAAAGGGGTCAATTTTGGATAGGACATAGCTATGAAAGTGTAATTAGGATAAGGGGTGATGGAGGTATAAGTGCATGTTTTTGGATTATGATAGGAATGCACAAAGATAGGAAGGATAGGCTTGGGATAATCAATATCATGATAGGGTAGCATGCAAAAGTGAATAAGCTGATGGAAGGGATCATGAATGTCAGGATACATGATGCTCATGGATAGCGTCAACCTTGTCAAAATCAGTAAAAGGAACATGGATGTTCACAAGCTAACTAGATGTAAGATATGATGGGAGAAGATGGAAGAAACTTGCCCCCAAGTGAAGAGTGCAAGTAGGAGGAACTGTGCATGACGCCTATTTGCCAGGTTTTCATCATGGTACTTATCCAAGGCACCACAAAAAGTGGTTTTCACCATAGGATGGATTGATTTCTCTTTACTCTTGCTACCAAGGTGCCTGTTTACCAGGTTTTCACCAAGGCACTTTTTCATTTTTTTTATATTTTTCATTTTTATATTTTTTATTCTTTTTATGTAGGAACTTTAAGCTTCTTTCTCTTTGGATAGTGCTCCTTCGAAGGATATACTATGAGGGGCCAAGGCCACTAAAAGTATGCTCAAAGATGTTGATAGGAAGATGAAATGGAGGATAAGGAAGATGGAGGCCAAGATTTTATGTAATGGATTAGACGAGAGAAAAAGAAGGAATGTAAGGACCCAATATGGAAGGATAGTAGGTGACAAGATCAAAATTGACACACTCCTTGAAGGGTAATGGGTGAATGGAGGAAAAGTGGATGAAATAGCTTGAGACGTTGATGGATGAGAGGATATGGATCTTGGTACGTGAGGACCCAAGATGGAGTTAGAAGGTGGGAGATGTTTAGATGGAGATGAAGTGGAAGACTTTGGAAGCTTGGATGCCAACTCTAATTGTTCCTTTTGGTGCAAGTCTTTTAAGAGAGACTTGGGAATCCACATAACTTTTTCTTTTATTTTTGTATCCAAGCCCTTGAGAAGAGACTTGGGAATCCATATAGCATTTGATTTTCTATTTGCATCAGATGATTTAGAACACAATTCTTTCATAATGGATCTAGGGACCCATATTTTCTTTGATTTGGTTCTTTTCTCAGTGGACCTTTGTGGTCTCTTGAATATTTCCTTTTTATTTGTAGTCACATGTCGATTAGATGGGACATAGTGATCTTCATGTGTAAGTGGATTCTTATATTTCTGATTTTTGCGTTGCACATCCAAATTGCTTCCAAAAGACTTACGAATTGTGGATGAATAGGGCCGATATGATTGGTTCATATGGAGGGGTTGATAGGGAGCCTTCAAAGATGTATGTCTTTATTGATCTTGATAGGAGATAGGATAAGTGGATGAAAAGCTAGTATTGATAGGCATGGTAGATTGGGGAACATAAGGACCCAATATAGATGGAAGGTTTGACGGTCTAAGCTTTAGGATATAAGGACCAAGAATAGATTTAGAGGATGGAGAAGACTGGTGCTTATGTTTTAATGGAGGGATATAAAATGTGCAGGGGATATCAAAATATTTAGAGTGAGCTGCATGGCCAAGGCTCTTCCCTCTTGAATTCACCTTTATATCAATAGGAGCATGAGTAGTTTTGATAGGAGCAATTTTTATAGGAGCAACTGAAACTTTAGGGGATTTATTTTTCTATAAGGGATTTGGAGGAATGATGTTTTTTGGATATGGAAGAGTATGACATGGAGATGTAGGGATGTTCTGATCTTGACAAGGATCTTTAGATAGTGTACAAAGAGTACCTTTCTCTTGATTTTCAATAGGTTCATTAGAGATGGTAGAAAGGATATCTTGATCTCGCTTGGGAGATGGAGGATGTTCTTGGAAGCAATGGTAGGGGATGTAAAATTATCATGGGATTCTTGAGATATGCGACACTGGTCAACCCTTGGATTAAGATGGCTGGTGTCCTGATCTTGATCATAACTGATATTTGTTTCCTCACATTGTGGATTCTCCTCTTGACATGGAGCCACTTCTAAGGATGAGGTAGGAGTTTTAATCTGCATATGAGATTCTTGACATGCTGACGGATAGTCATTGGGAATAGGCATGATAGGCATTAAAGCACATGGAAGCTTGGGTTCTATGACCTTTGAAGCCTGAGAAGGACTTGCAGTCGTATGTGGGTTAGCTTGGATCTCTTTTAGAGGTAGTCCTTGAGGGTAGACATAGTCATCATTAGGTTCAATTTTTGATAGAGAGGATGAATCTTTAGGAGATGGAGGAATGGTGGAAGAAGTAGACATGAGATGGGAACCATTGCTAGATATAGGTTCTTAATATTGATCATGCTTGAGATTAGTATCTTCACTAGGTGATTCATTAGGATTTTCCATTTCGATTATACCATCATCTATGAGATCTTGGATTTTATGTTTCAACTCCATGCAAAATGAAGTTTCATGCTTATTGTGTTGATGATATGCACATTAGTTACTGAAGAATGTGGATCCAAGTAATGTGATTTTAGGCAACATAACGAGGTCATTCTCAAGAAGTTCTTCTAATGCTGATTCATAAGACTATCACAAAGGAGTAAAGATTCTTTCTGAAGAATAATTAGACTCTTCTTGACTTGCAATATCCTTCTTTTGTGGATAGAAAAGGATCTCATCTGATGTGGTCATGACTTCCTCTAGGTGCTCTTGATCAAAGTTAGGATTGTCACCAAATTGGTCTGGATCAAAATTGGGATTGTCATCAAATTATTCTTTATCAAAGTTGGGATTATCATAAAATTGTTCTTGATCAAAGTTGGGATTATCATAAAATTGTTCTTGATCAAAGTTGGGATTATCATACCAAGATTTATCCATGTTGGAAGAAAGTGGAGAGATATGAGAATCCTTTTCCCCTTTCAATTGTTGGAGTTCAGATCTCAAAGTTTGAAGTTTTTTCCATAAAGTTTCCCTAAGAATCTCGTCTTTGGTCTTAGACATTGTAAGATTGTCTTGATGCACTTGTTGGTAAGAATCAGTTGGTTCACAACTCAAGACAACCAGTTCCAGACTGCAGACAAAAATTTCACCAGTGAACGGGAAAAAGGTGACTATTTTGGATGTCAGGCTACAAATTTGCGTGAGGAAATGCCTTGCTGCATGAGAAAGTGCTAAAATTTGCATGAGAAAATGCCACCTCGCATGAGCAAGTTCCAGGTTTCTAAAAGTTCACGCGAGAAAAGACCAATTTTCGGTAAACAGAATCAGTTTTTGAGGTAAAAACCAGATTTTGAGACAAAACAAGAACTGCTCTCTGACAAAGTTTCTAGGTTCAGGATAGTTTTATGATGATAAAAATCAGCAATCTTTGTTTCAAGGTGACAAGCACTCGTTTACAGACATGAAGTTTCAATCAAGCAGTAGTGACACAAATAGTAGTCATAAATAGTTCTACCAAGGACAAAGAAACTTGGTAGAATATTGGGAGTCTTTGTTTGATGATGATTCAGACAATTTAAGACTCAAGAACAAACACTCAATTATCCCTACAAAGAAAATTGGTTGAGAAGACAAAATTTGTGCCCTGCTATCTTATGCGTATGCGTGCACCTCACACAACAATGTCACCCTTGAAAGAACGTCTATGTTTTTGGTGTTTCCAAGGACTAAGTATATATGTTCAAAGGTTACCCTTAAACAGGGGCCAGCATCATATACCACTTCAAAGATCCAGGTGCATACCTATGTCACGAATCTAGGGGAGAGATTCTTCCCTCTCCCTACACATAGATTATGTCTCCTTTCAGAGGTGAACCGAGTAGGCATCTAACTAAGAGAGTGTTTAATAGGCTTCCATTCACAATAACCTTTGGTGCCTTTGATACATATCTGGACCCTCACAGCCACACCAACACTTGTAATTCACACACCCTTGCAAGCAAGGCTGGGAGTGGTGCCGCTCAGTATGAAAAACAAGGCTTTCTCATGATGATAGTCAAAATCAATGAGAAAGAAGTTACCATGGCTTTGGAGTCTTTAGAATACAACAAAGTAGACTTTATTAGAGTGAGGTGGAATCACCGGTGAAAGGTGTGTACTCACTTGGGTCATTCTCAGAGGTTCAACTTTTGGCAGGCCCTCTAAAGGTGACTCAACTTGGTTCGGATTCAAGGGTTTGATATTTTGATTCTCTCAATGAGAGAAGAGAATACTTCTCTACCTTTTCACCTAACCCAATCACTTCAAGCATATTCATCACTGAGATAGTTTCACTCCACCAAATCCACAAGTCTTTGGGTTTCTGATTCTCTCAAAGAGAGAAGAGCATAATCCCCTAATAAGTAGAAGTGCTAAAATTTTGCTATCTTTCTTTGCTTCCCCAAGTATCCATCATGCTAGCAACATCTGGGTCTTGGTTTCATCCATGGGCATCACTTCCATGTAATGAAGAGCCTATTCCCCTACTTTTCTATCAGGATCCTTAGGAAATTTTAACAAAGCCCTATTTAAACTATGTGAATGAAAAACAGTAAACAAACATGATGTTTCAATTATGTCTTTGTCTATCATCCTGCAAGCAAACTGTTAGAAAGTTTTTTTGATCTTTGACAAGCGAACCTAGAAACCACTGTTATGTTGTAGCAGGAACTAGAAATAGAAAAATTAGAGCAAAAAATAAAAATAGCAGATTACAAATTCTGGAATTTAATTGTCTGTCTATTAAAGTTTGCATGAGCAACTGCTTCGCTACGTGTGAGAAAGTGCTTCGATGAGCATGAGATTTTTGTTTCCTCACATGACAAAGTGCTACAGAGAGAAAAACTTCACGCGGCTTGACGCAAAACTTTGCGTGAGACTCTGTACCAGTGTTGTATGGATGTACGACAAAGTTCGCAAAATGCTATCAAAAAGTTTGAAAATGAGGCCAGAAATCATTTTTTTCTGCCCCACGGTGGGCGCCAAAATGTGTGTGCTTGAATGTGACATCTAAATCATGCACAAACTCAGTATAGTCTTTACTCAATTATTCAATTTACAAAGACAAACATGAATTGTTCATCCTGCAAACTCAATTGAAATGACTTGCTGCCTCCTAATTAGTTGTGGATGTCTATTTTAACCTCAGAATGAGAGCCAACAACCTGACCATTGCTAGCATGGAGGATTTCTAGAATATGAGGAAAGATGAAATTGCCATTACTCTATGAATGAGATGCAATTAATCTATGAAAGTGAATTTCAACTAGTTAGAATTAAAATTGTAACTATTCTATGGAAGCAAATCACATTTAATCTATGAAAACAAATACTCCTAATCTAGAATTCAAATGCTTTTAATCTAGAATGGAAATTGCATTTAAACTAGAAAAGGAATTGCATTTA
>MU224979.1:2895620-2908171 GCA_018584345.1 Thuja plicata | reverse complement strand
CAACACAAATCACCATTACATCTTCATAAAAACCCTAATCTCCAAAGCATGGCCGACACCATAGCATGGTCAACATGACCTATTTTTAAAATATCCCCATTTTTACAAAGGTATGTGATGAGGTGTCGTGTACTGCAATTTGACATGGTATTCACTTTCGCATTTGTGGACTCCAAACTTTTATTAAAAGTAACAAAGGCTTTTCATTTTAGCTCATTTTCTCTTCATTTTGGGAAAAACCTAGGGTTCTTCCTATTTGGCACTGCTATACTGCTTCTCTTTGTGCTCTCTATGTTTGATTTGGAGCTCACCATGTAATCTGGAGTTGTTTGTTTGAAGAGCTTGGGCTCTATGTATTTTTACTTGAGTTTATTGCTATTAAAAATAGCATTGCATGTTGATCTTTATAAGAACTCGGGCTCTTCCATGAAACTAGGGCTCTTCCATGAAACTTGGGCTCTTCTGCTGTTAATCGAACATTTTGAACTTGGCTCTCCATTGCGGCTTGTGAACTGGAGTTGACTCATTGTGTTATGGGTTTCATGCCATGAGATATGGCATTGTCGATGCATCTACCTGCGGTTGTATGCTTCACTTGAAGATAAGACACTTTCCTCTTTTACTCATTCTATAGTTTTCTGTTTGAATATGTTGCTCATTGCTTTCTCTTTGTCTATCATTTTCAATGAATTTGAACTTTCCTTTGTTCATGTCACCTTGGGTGAGGAGAATTTGGGCTTTCTTTGACTGGAGTTTAAACACCTTGTACTGTACATGCACATCTGGAACTCAGCTTTATCTGCATGCCATATGCTATGGCACTCTGCATATATCTTTATGAAGCTTCCTTTTTAAAACTAGGGCTCTTTATGCATGAGCTGTTCTTTGTTAGCAAGCTGTGAACATATCACACTCGGGCTGCACTATTATTAATTCATTTTGCAAACCATATATGGATTCAAACCTTATAAACCCAAGATTGTTTGAAACATTTGCATTACAGTTGTAAATACATCTTTTATGCTGTTGTGACTATCCAAAAACCGTTTGCTCATATTGTAAACCAGTAGTGGTTATGGTATTTTTAAATTTATCAATAAAAATCTTCCTTCATACCTGTTGACAACTAGAAATCCAGTATATAACTTTTGGGCATCATATGAAGTTGTCATAACTATTTTTCCTCAACTTCAAATGCCAAAATATTAAGCATAGTTTTAGAAAATAACAAGAACTCATTGACAATAAGCACTGAAAATTGATATTTCTGAAAATCAGGCTTATTTTTTAAGCTCGAGCCCATAACTAGCAGATAAATGACATCCTCTTCACTGTATATGAAGCTTGTGAACATTCTAATTACATACTGGCAGCATATTTCCCATTTTTGTATTACTGTCAACTGCAACTTTATCAAATTCTATATCCTCCTCAGCATATACTATGATAACATAGAAATGAAGCCCCAAAATCTTGACTGAGAATTCTGAAGATGAAGAAATAATTTCTCTTTTCAAAATGGCTACATGAAAACACTTTTTTTCTAGTTTATACATATTTTACATCTTCTGTTCAGCTTGCTCCTGTAGCTTTGTCTACTGTATACAATTGTCATTGATGCTGAATCTGCACTTAGTACGATAAGCACAACAAGATGAAAATGTCTATTTTCTGTTAATGAGGTTCGAGCATGGGCTCGTGACATTCAAAAAACACCAGAATGTTACTTAGTGAAGTTTGAACAGGGGTTTGTGACATTCACTAGAAACAAACTGTAAACATTTAATCATTTTATGGCTCAATCTTGAAGCACTCTTTTGTATTCAGCAACAAATATGTTTATGATTTGAAGATGTACCTTGGAACAATAAGGACATATGTGTACCAATATTTATGTAGCACCATTTGTATCTTGAACTGGAAAGTTGGCAATCAGTGGCATTTCTCGTATCATTCTTATCATAGAAACCAGCTTAATCTATATCTTTGACAATAACAGTATCAATAGTGTTGAAATTTGTAACAGCATGCATGCACCCTATAGCAACTTGTTATGTACTGCACACAACTCACATTGACATTACCATAGTTTAGTCATTTTTCTTGCATATCAATGTTGAAACTAGCATTTGAATCATTTCTTTCTTTCCTGCACATTGAACATCTAGCATTCTTTCATTTTTTAATAATGCACATTCGTGAAGTTCGAGCACGAGCTCGTGACACTCACTACATCTTTCAAATATAGGAAAAAAAAATAAAAATTCATAAAGATATGTCTGTTTGATATTATTATTTGGTCAATGCAAATGCATATCTTTCTAGCATATTGATATCATAACTAAATATGTAGTTTAGGGAGTTTGACTGATGTATGGTGTTTTTTAGGCATTTATTTATTGCTTAGATCCAATTGGATTTAATATCTCTTTCACGCCATGATGCAGGATATAGGACCACAGAAGACCTAGAGTGCAGGGCAATCAGAGACATGACCAAGACAACCAAGACATGAAGGCTTTAGATGATGCAGATGAACAACTCCAAAGACTAGAAGACCTCTTAAAGGAAATACATAGAGCCCTAGACTTCATCATGCTTCTCTTTCTTTCTTTTCTGCATATGCACTCTAAGTTTCAGTATGCAAGATGTGACCTTAAAGGAAAACTTGTCTAATACATTCAGTGTGGATGCACAATGTAATGACCGTTTATGAATATGAAAGTGTGAATTTGATCAAAACTTAGAGTACAAATATAATCTAATAATATGAATTTAATAGAAATGTATTCATATGTATTGGCTGAATGGTAATGTTTAAAAGATGTATCTTTATGCAAATTTTACATTACTGTTAAGACTGCTATCCCGCATGTGAAAAATTTGGGTAACAATTTTGGCAACCTCTGATGGATGTCTGCCTGCTTGACATTGGGACTAGTAGCCTAAACAGTCCATTGCGCATTGAGTCTGTTGATCACCTACGGAAACCCTAAACCTAGCCTGTGGATATAAGAAAACCATTTCCCAATGATTGCGTGTATGTTTATGATCTGTGGTAGTGAAGTAAAAATTCATTACCATAAATTGTAAATGTATTTTTGATTATTGAGGAATGATTTCCTTATGTTTGTAGATTAGGACAGCAACCTTGGAAGACCTTGCAAACCTGAAGATTTATTGAAAACTAGGAAAACTAAAACTTAAACTGACCTAAGTGTGCTTGACAACACTTAGGGAAACTGGAAAACTAACCTACCTTAACCTAACCAGCCGCAAAACTTGCTAAACAAAACCATTTATTGGTTCACTGAAATATTTTCCTTTTCTCACCAATAGTGGATGAGATGCATGCATATAGGCAATTGAAAAAATATGCAATACAACTTGAAGGATCTGAAACTCTTGAAGCATATCCTGAAAGTGAAAGACCAGACCACATACCTCTTGAATTTGATCAATATCAATGCAGATTTGAGGTGAATAATCATGCTGGGTATGTTTCTCTATAATTGGAATCTTAGGAATAGGCCCTTTTCTGGAAAGATGCCTGATTGGGCAGCCTCTAGAGATGTTAAATTCAGGATTTATGCTATTGGATTCTTTTCTTCCCTCTAGTTCTTTATGGCTGTCCTGCATCATTAGCTGCCATGAGAGCTCTTCCTTCATGGTCAAAACATCATCATCTTTTGTCAAGTCGGCTAGGAACTCATCAAAACTACTAATCTCCTGGGAATCTAGAGCACTTGTTTCCAGCTTGCCTTTCTGCACATAATCATTAGAAAGCATGTCCTCCAAAATAGAGCACTTTTGAATAGGCACAAACTCTGACATTTCAAGCTTTTCATAGAAATTTGCAATAATGTTGTCAAAACAACTCTCTAAGATTTGATCAGTTTCTTGATCATGGACACCCTGCTGTACTGGAGTGACTGGAATCTCCTCTTCTTTCTCTTGATCTACAAAAGAGGGTAACTCCTCAAAGAGAAGTAAAACTACCTCTTGTTGGTCAAAAGAGTCTCCTATAGCCATTGATGCAATTTGTTGACTATCCATCTCAGAATATACTAGATCTGCAACTGAATCCAATACCTCTTATTCTATTAAATTTGAGCTAATAACCTCCTTCTCAGCTCCCTGATCTGGAGATGATTCACACGTAACCACCTTGATAAGATTTGGCATTTGGAAGCTAGGGTGCTTAGTCCATGAGGGCTACCATGACAACTTGGTATCTTTCTCATCTAACTCACCTACATTACACTTATCAGACTGAGAGTCAATAAAGTGGGCTGTTTGACCATGCTCAATCAAGGGCTCTTGTAGGGGCTGTCTTACTTCTTCTATAGGATTATAACTTGGAATCTTTAGCTTAGATCCTTCTTGGATTGTAGGTTGACTAAAGGTACAAGAAGCTACTTGAGCTTCTAGCTCTAGTAATTTTTTCATTAACTACTTCATTTGTTCCTCTTTAAATGCAACTTGCTTGGCAATCAACTCCTGCTAGTACCTTTGAGCCTCCATCTCTTGCTGGTGTATGTGAGCTTGATAAGATAGCTCCTCTTGATGCATTCCACACTCTTTCTCTTTCTCCACAGATCTCATTTTTTCTTGAAAGTTCTTTAGAATATCATCAAGGCTCATGTTTGGAACATGCTGGGGATAATTCTAAGAATTATCAAAGAAACTCCTTTGTGTCTACTAGTATGCATGTTGCCAAGAAACTTGCTGCTATGCTGGAGGATGGTAAACCTGAGATGAGTGTTGTCCTTCAAATTCTGGAACAAAAATAGTAGCAAGGTCATACTGATATGGTTGATATTGAGAACATGCAGAAACATCTTCATAAAATGGAGGATAGTAATCCATCTTAGGCACCAAATCTGCATAAAACCAGTAGATATAAGCTTAGAGCCACCAGATATGCATAATATTGCCCTTCAAAAGGCCTGCAACCTGCTTGATGCATATCAAAACCAGAAAGAAATGTGAAATCTATGACCTCTTGGTCCCACCGGGCGTGCCAAAAACTGTTCAAGCTTATAATTGTCACCCTAAATTAGGCATTAGGGTTTCACGACAATTCCATCCTCACAATAGAAACTTCCTCCATTTGTGGGTGAACTATGGATGAGGAAGAGTCTCCGGGTTCTAGGCCGGTTCCTATCTGATTTGGGAAATCACCTCCTAATTTGTAACTTAGAAGGGAAAGGGAAAAAAGAAACTTTAAAATAGGAAATAGATAGGGGTGATACACCAAGAATGAATTCAGACTTCATAAAAAGATGAATTTCAATCCCAACTCATGAATGAATACTTTAACAATCTGAATCTCTATTCAACATATAGGTTAATAAATTCATGCTATTAGGGTTCTACCACAAACAACTAGGAGAATTAACAACATACATTTCTCATGCAAGGCCTAGGGGCAGCTAATTTTCTTGAGAAGGAACAAAATTTCATTCACTTCCTTCAGATAATAACCAATTTAACACTTGCTAGAAAAGATGAAACAGGATTTGATATTGAAAAACAAGTACACAAAATGGGAGCTAAAGAATCTGGTTCATTTCTTTAAAAATCTAACAAGATGATTACAGAAATGGCCTTCAAAGCACCTAGGAATGATATGTTCACTAAAAATTCCCTCTCTCCAAAATCTGCAACCCAATGGATACAAAATGCATGAAAAAGTGGTATAGGAAAAAAATAGCTCACTAAAATCTCTTTTTCACCAAATTTGAACCCCTTAACTATGAAGTACAAGTTCAGTTATATAGCCCCTTAGGCTAATCTCAAAAATGAGATCTCCCTCTAAAAAGACCCTCTCAAACAGATAGATCATCCCCAAATCAAAGGCAAAAAATGATGCCTAAAAACCAGCCTAACAACTAGCTCCTTCAAAATAGTGTATCCCTAGAATTGAGGCATGATTAGTGCCCTAAATGAAGCCCCTAAAGGCTCATTTCAAAAATGGGATAACCTCTGTTGGAATTTTAAAAGATTTACATCCTTTTTACATAATTACCAACTTTGTATCAAAGAATATATTAAAATATTTAAAATATATCAAAGAATATATTTAAAATATCTAAATTATATTCTATGATAACCTAAGATGCAAAAATCCAACCTACAACACAAATCACCATTACATCTTCATAAAAACCCTAATCTCTAAAGCATGGCCGACACCATAGCATGGTCAACATGACCTATTTTTAAAATATCCCCATTTTTAAAAAGGTATGTGATGAGGTTTCATGTACTGTAGTTTGACATGGTATTCACTTTCGCATTTGTGGACTCCAAACTTTTATTAAAACTTACAAAGGCTTTTCATTTTAGCTCATTTGCTCTTCATTTTGGGAAAAAATTAGGGTTCTTCCTATTTGGCACCACCATACTGCTTCTCTTTGTGCTCTCTATGTTTGATTTGGAGCTCACCATGTAATCTGGAGTTGTTTGTTCAAAGAGCTCGGGCTCTATGTATTTTTCCTTGAGTTTATTGCTATTAAAAATAGTGTTGCATGTTGATCTTTATAAGAACTCAGGCTCTTCCATGAAAATGGGGCTCTTCCATGAAACTCAGGCTCTTCTTCTATTAATGGAACATTTAGAACTTGGCTCTCCATCGTGGCTTGTGAACTAGAGTTGACTCATTGTGTTCTAGGTTTCATGCCATGAGATATGGCATTGTCGATGCATCTACCTGCGGTTGTATGCTTCACTTGAAGATAAGACACTTTCCTCTTTTTCTCATTCTATAGTTTTCTATTTGAATATGTTGTTCATTGCTTTCTCTTTGTCTGTCATTTTCAATGAATTTCAAATTTCCTTTGTTCATGTCACCTTGGGTGAGGAGAATTTGGGCTTTCTTTGACTAGAGTTTAAACACCTTGTACTGTACATGCACATTTGGAACTCAGCTTTATCAGCTGAACTGGTTTTCCCTTGTATCTATTTGCATGCCATATGCTATGGCACTCTGCATATATCTTTATGAAGCTTCCTTTTTAAAAATTGGGCTCTTTATGCATAAACTATTCTTTGTTAGCAAGCTGTGAACATATCACACTCGGGCTGCACTATTATTAATTCATTTTGCAAACCATATATGGATTCAAACCTTATAAACCCGAGACTGTTTGAAACATTTGCATTACAGTTGTAAATACATCTTTTATGCTGTTGTGACTGTCAAAAAACTATGAGCTCATATTGTAAACCAGTAGTGGTTATGGTTTTTTTAAATTTATCAATAAAAATCTTCCTTCATACTTGTTGAAATCTAGAAATCTAGTATATAACTTTTGGGCATCATATGAAGTTGTCATAACTATTTTTCCTTAGCTTCAAATGCCATAATATTAAGCACAGTTTTAGAAAATAACAAGAACTCATTGACAATAAGCACTGAAAATTGATATTTCTAAAAATCAGGCTTATTTTTTAAGCTCGAGCCCATAACTGGCAGATAAATGACGTCCTCTTCACTGTATATGAAGCTTGTGAACATTCTGATTACATACTGGCAGCATATTTCCCATTTTTGTATTACTGTCAACTGCAACTTTATCAAATTCTATATCCTCCTCAACATATACTGTGATAACATAGAAATGAAGCCCCAAAATCTTGACTGAGAATTCTGAAGATGAAGAAATAATTGTTGTTTTCAGAATGGCTGCATGAAAACACTTCTGATCAAGTTTATACATATTTTACATCTTCTGTTTAGCTTACTCCTGTAGCTTTGTCTACTGTATACAATTGTCATTGATGTTGAATCTGCACTTAATATGATAAGCACAACAAGATGAAAATGTCTATTTTCTATTAATGAGGTTCGAGCACGGCTCGTGACATTCAAAAAACACCAGAATGTTACTTAGTGAAGTTTGAACACAGGTTTGTGACATTCACTAGAAACAAACTGTAAACATTTAATCATTTTATGGCTCAATCTTGAAGCACTCTTTTGTATTCAGCAACAAACATGTTTATGATTTGAAGATGTACCTTGGAACAGTAAGGACATATGTGTACCAATATTTATGCAGAACCATTTGTATCTTGAACTGGAAAGTTGGCAATCAATGGCATTTCTCGTATCATTCTTATCATAGAAACCAGCTTAATCTATATCTTTGACAATAACAGTATCAATAGTGTTGAAATTTGTAACAGTATGCATGCACCCTGTAGCAACTTGTTATGTACTGCACACAAATCACATTGACATTACCATAGTTTAGTCTTTTTTCTTGCACATCAATGTTGAAACTAGCATTTGAATCATTTCTTTCTTTCTTGCACATTGAACATCTAGCATTCTTTCATTTTTTAATAATGCACATTCGTGAAGTTCGAGCATGGGCTCGTGACACTCATTTCATCTTTCAAATATAGGAAAAAAAAATAAAAATTCATAAAGATATGTCTGTTTGATATTATTATTTGGTCAATGCAAATGCATATCTTTCTATCACATTGATATCATAAGTAAATATGCAGTTCCAGAAGTTTGACTGATGTATGGTGTTTTTTAGGGATTTATGTATTGCTTAGAGCCAATTGGATCTAATATCTCTTTCATGCCATGATGCAGGATACATGACAAAAAAAGACCTAGAGTGCAGGGCAATCAGAGACATGACCAAGACAACCAAGACATGAAGGCTTTAGATGATGCAGATGAACAACTCTAGAGACTAGAAGACCTCTTAAAGGCAATACATAGAGCCCTAGACTTCATCATGCTTCTCTTTCTTTCTTTTCTGCATATGCACTTTAAGTTTCAGTATGCAAGATGTGACCTTAAAGGAACACTTGTCTAATACATTCAGTATGAATGCACAATGTAATGACCATTTATGAATATGAAAGTGTGAATTTGATCAAAACTTAGGGTACAAATATAATCTAATAATATGAATGTAATAGCAATGTATTCATCTGTATTGGCTAAATGGTAATGTTTAAAAGATGTATCTTTATTCAAATTTTACATTACTGTTAAGACTGCTATCCCGCATGTGAAAAATTTGGGTAACACATACAAAGAAAGATTCAATCATAGTTTAGCATGTTTCAAAGTTTACGAATGTTTCTATGTTTGGGGTGTTGAAAAATACCATTGTGCTTGTGAGTGCATTGTGTTTTATTGCTATCGAGAGATGTTTATTTTGTGAGATATCCAATGTGTGTTGAAAAACATAGATGTGTCCAAAGAGAGTGTTGACAAACACTGTTTGATTAAGGTGTTGAGAAACACCAGTTCGTGCTAGTAGAGAGTTGTCCTATGAAAAGATTATTGACTTGAGTGTAAACCAAAGAGTGATTGAAATGGGGAGCCATGCCCCCAAGTAACAAATGGATTGAAGCTGAACAAACAGATAGTGAAAAAAAGAGAGAAATCTCAACAATGTAGTGGCATTAGGCAGACTCGGTGAGAACCACTGGTGACTGTCGCAAGAGATTCTCAAGCATAATGATCTCTAACAAGATTGAAGCATCAATAGGAAAATGCAGTGAGATCCCTTGGTGACTGATGCAAAAGAGAGTCTGAAGAAGAGACAAAGGGCTATGAAGCATTGGCAAGTAGACGCAGTGAGATCCACTGGTGATCGATGCAAAAGAAGAAAGACTCCAAAAGATAAGACAATGCCCCCTAGAAAAGGAACATGCCCCCGAATGTGAGAAATTTCAATCCATGTGAGGTCGAGGAAAACCTTGAAGATGACTAAAAGCAAAAATCACAAGCGAGTAAACCCAAGAATGAAAGCAAACTAAAGCAGGAAAGCGGGAGATTTTTAGAATTTTAGAGATTTACAGTTTTTAGATTTTTTAAAGATTTTGCAATTTTTTTAGATTTTAGAATTTTTAGAATTTTTAAAGATTACTCGATTTTTAGATTTTAGAGATTTTGCAATTTTTTTAAGATTTTAAAGACTACTCGATCTCAAGAAAGATCACATTGGTGTGCCCGTAATGTCTAGCAAGGTGTAGGACATTGCATATGAATTAGAAAGCCAATATATGAGACGAATAAGAAATGATGGATAAAGAGGGTGAATGCAACCCTCAAAGACCATCTCCTCAAGATTACCTAAGCTACGGAAACAAGAATATAGAAAATCTAGGCTCATGGAGTAGTACTGAAGATCATATAGGATAATGACCTGATGTCATGAAAGCATGTGGTCCAAAAGAGTGGACATGTCAAGAGACTTTAGAGAAACACTTTTTCAATTTTGATCAAGACCAAGGGGTCAACTTTGGATAGGACATAGCTATGAAAGTGCAGTTAGGATAAGGGGTGATGGAGGTATAAGTGCATGTTTCTGGATTATGATAGGAACGCACAGAGATAGGAAGGATAGGCTTGGTATAAGCAAGATCACGATAGGGTAGCATGCAAAAGTGAATAGGCTGATGGAAGGGATCATGAATGTCACGATACATGATGCTCATGGATAGGATCAACCTTGTCAAGATTAGCAGAAGGAACATGGATGTTCACAAGCTAGCTGGATGTAAGATATGATGGGAGAAGATGGAAGAAACTTGCCCCCAAGTGGAGAGTGCAAGTAGGAGGAACTGTGTATGACGCCTATTTGCCAGGTTTTCATCATGGTACTTATCCAAGGCACAACAAGAAGTGGTTTTCACCATAGGATGGATGGATTTCTTTTTACTTTTGCTACCAAGGTGCCTGTTTACCAGGTTTTCACCAAGGCACTTTTTCATTTTTTTATATTTTTCATTTTTATATTTTTATTTTTTTTATGTAGGAACTTTAAGCTTCTTGCTCTTTGGATAGTGCTCCTTCGAAGGATATAATATGAGGGGCCAAGGCCACTGAAAGTATGCTCAAAGATGTTGATAGGAAGATTAAATGGAGGATAAGGAAGATGGAGGCCGAGATTTTATGTAATGGATTGGATGAGAGAAAAAGAAGGAATGTAAGTACCCAATATGGAAGGATAGTAGATGACAAGATCAACATTGACACACTCCTCGAAGGGTAATGGGTGAATGGAGGAAAAGTGGATGAAATAGCTTGAGACATTGATGGATGAGAGGATATGCATCTTGGTATGTGAGGAACCAAGATGGAGTCAGAAGGTGGGAGATGTTTAGATGGAGATAAAGTGGAAGACTTTGGAAGCTTGGATGCCAACTATGATTGTTCCTTTTGGTGCAAGTCTTTTGAGAGAGACTTGGGAATCCACATAACTTTTGATTTTATTTTTGTATCCAAGCCCTTGAGAAGAGACTTGGGAATCCATATTGCATTTTATTTTCTATTTGCATCAGATGATTTAGAACACAATTCTTTCATAATGGATCTAGGGACCCATATTTTCTTTGACTTGGTTCTTTTTCTCAGTGGACCTTTGTGGTCTCTTGAATATTTCCTTTTTATTTGTAGTCACATGTCAATTAGATGGGACATAGTGATCTTCATGTGTAAGTGGATTCTTATATTTCTTATTCTTGCATTGCACATCCAAATTGCTTCCAAAAGACTTACGAATTGTGGATGAATAGGGCCGATATGACTGGTTCATATGGAGGGGTTGATAGGGAGCCTTCAAAGATGTATGTATTTGTTGATCTTGATAGGAGATAGGATAAGTGGATGACAAGCTAGTATTGATAGGCATGGTAGATGGGTGAACATAAGGACCCAATATAGATGGTGGGTTTGACGGTCTAAGCTTTGGGATATAAGGACCAGGAATAGATTTAGAGGATAGAGAAGACTAGTGCTTATGCTTGAATGGAGGGATATAAAGTGTGGAGGGGATATCAACATCTTTAGAGTGAGCTGCATGGCCAAGGCTCTTCCCTTGTGAATTCACCTTTATATCAATAGGACCATGAGTAGCTTTGATAAGAGCGATTTTGATAGGAGCAGCTGAAGCTTTAGGGGATTTTTTTTTCTATAAGGGATTTGGAGGAATGATGTTTTTTGGATATGGAAGAGTATGACATGGAGATGAAGGGATGTTCTGATCTTGACAAGGATCTTTAGACAGTGTACAAAGAGTACCTTTCTCTTTATTTTCAATAGGTTCATTATAGATGGTACAAAGGATATCTTGATCTCGCTTGGGAAATGGAGGATGTTCTTGGAAGTGATGGTAGGGGATGATAAAATTATCATGGGATTCTTGAGATATGTGATGCTAGTCAACCATTGGATTAAGATGGATGGTGTCCTGATCTTGATCATAACTGATATTTGTTTCCTCACATTGTGGATTCTCCTCTTGACATGGATCCACTTCTAAGGATGAGGTAGGAGTTTTAATTTGCATATGGGATTCTTGACATGCTGATGGATAGTCATTGGTAATAGGCATGATAGGCATTGAAGCACATGGAAGCTTGGGGTCTATGATCTTTGAAACCTGAGAAGGACTTGCAGTCGTATGTGGGTTAGCTTGGATCTCTTTTAGAGGTAGTCCTTGAGGGTAGACATAGTCATCATTAGGTTCAATTTTTGACAGAGAGGATGAATCTTTAGGAGATGGAGG
>MU224979.1:2860713-2882825 GCA_018584345.1 Thuja plicata | reverse complement strand
CCTTTTTGAGGATAATTCATCCAATAATTAAATAACCTTTCAATTCCTTTTATGTATATTAGCTAAAGGGGGTGGAATTAATTTAATTAAAAGCACTTAGGAATTTAGAATTAAATCAATTAATCATGGGGATTTTTAGCTAATAAACCCTGAGATTTTAGGAATTAAATATAATGTTAGATTTATGCAAATTTAGGTTTTCTGCATTTTAAACTCAGTCAATTAAAGTCAATTAGGAGGATAATTTGCCTAGTACAATAGGACTTCGATGATGAAAAAATTGAAGGAACACACCAAAAATTGATTAGGATTATTAGGTGCCAATTTTGGGGTGTTACACTAGTCCTTAGAGATAAATCTTAACAGCTTGAGGTGAGCCTGAAGATGGAATACTATAGGAAAGATAGTCTGAAGTTTTATCCTAAAAATTTTGACAGTTGGAAGAACAAGATGAGAACACATTTGCTATGCTTGGGAATCGACTACTGGTTAATAAAATAGAGTAGTGTATAGATGAAGGATGAGGATGAACTCGATAATGCTATTGATGAAGAAAAGAAGGTATTCTCACACAACATGGTCGCAAGAAAAGCATTGATTAACACACTTTTTGAAGGTGAATTCACAAAGGTAAAATATTTGGATTCTGCACTTGACATTTGGACAAGATTGGAAGTAGTGTATGAAGGAGACAAGTTTACAATGTAGGAAAAGTTGTAGAACTAGAAGACAAATATGGAAATGTTGAAAATGGGAGATGATGAGAATATTAGAGCATATGCATAGAGAATTACTAAAGTTTTTTTTGGCATCAGGAACTCTAGAGGCACTTACAGTGAGGAAGAATTGATTACGACAATTATTAGATCACTGAAACTTGTATACAAAACCAAAGTGCAAGCTATAGAAGATATCATACCTTTGACATCGAACTTCAATAAAGAGATGTTGATTGGAAAACTACTTTTGAGGCCGCAGAGCTGGGAGATTCATTACCTAAAGTTGAGTCAGCATTCAAGGTGACTATGCACAAAAATGAAAAGACTTTATCAGGAATTGTGAGCACTAGCAGTAGTGACTTGAGAGAAGAGCTCGGTGAATATGCTAATGAATGGGAATAGATATAGGAAGAAGAAAGAAAGTTATATGAAATTGTGTCCTTGATCATAAGAAGAGAAAGAAGAGGTAAGGGTAATTTTGAAGGAAAGTTACCTCTGAAATATTTTTCATGCAATAGGATAGGTCATTTTACATCTAGACGTTCTAAAAGGGTTCCAAGGCATAAATCTAAGTTTTATAAGCCTAAGTATTCAAAGGATAAGGAATGATATTATGATAGTGAAGGTGTTTTTGATGATGATTCTATTGATTATGATGAGATTGGATTTATTGCTATCAAAGATGATAAACCTTTACATGAAGAAAGAGATTTAGTATCTTATGTTGAAAATAAATCTGAATGGATCATAGACAGTGGTTGTTCACACCATATGAATGGAGATAAAAATAAGTTTGTAAAGATGAATAAGTATGATGGTGGTGTTGTGATATTTGGTGACAATAGTCCTAAGCTTATCATTGGAGTTGGATCTATATATTTGGATGGAAAGACAAATACTGAAAGTGTATTACTTGTTGATGGACTTAAGCATAATTTGTTGAGTATTGGATAGTTAGTGGACAAGGGTTATCAATTGAAATTCATTCATGGGAAATATTCTATCAGAAGTAAATCAGAAGCTTGATTGCATCTAGTACTAAATCCAAAGGTAATGTATTTGAATTAAATACATCTAAGGTTTCTTGTTTTTTTGTGAAGGTTGATGACAGTTGGTTATGGCATAGAATATTTTTCATTTTAACTTTGTGTTAGTGAATAGATTTGTCTTTTTAAAAAAATCCTTTTAAGTTTACTCTATCACCCTTAAAAGACAAACTATTTCTAACAGTTGGGTAAGTATCTTTTATGATCACTTCCCTCTAAATTTTATAATAGGTACATCTCCCTAATAAGATATTCAATGAAATGAAATAACGATTCACTCTATTACCTTTTGACCAGAAAGCTTATAAAGGTTGCAATATCATTCTTTGATGATATGCTTCTAAACAAAAATGAAGGAAATATAACTGAACAATGAGTAGGAAGGAAACACAGTTACTTCCACAATTTCATTTCATGAAAAATATAAATGACTTCTTGACCAAAGATAATAGAAAGTAGATAAAATCCAGAATTTAGATATTATGAACCAACAGACAAATGTATAAAATAGGATAAATAATATGTCAACATAGGACACCTTGCTTTGGCTTGTAAACAACACAGATTCAATAACCTTCCTATCATATATTTCAGAGATTACTACACAGATAATTGCCTAGAATCTATTATGTTCATAACATTTAACAATCCAAATTGTAATTATCAAAATCAATATCTATATGTCCAAAAGTTTTTTGAACCCTTTAAAAGTTTGAGCAGCTAGAATAAATAGTAGTAGAGCACCGAGAGGCCTCCCAAAAAACACGGCCTCTTAGGCAAATAGTTAAGTAACTAAACCACCATAAAGAGGACATACGTCCTATAAGTTTTGCATGTTAATTCAGTAAAAACTAGATAGCCAAATCAAGCTCCTTATCAATGGCACGATCCTCGCTTCCCACTGGACTTCCTTCTTCATCAGTAACTGATTGATTTGGCTTCCATTCTTTATATGCTTGAACCAGTTCTCTCATGAGCGATAGATGCAGGATCTTAGAATTTACTATTTGAGCCATAGAGGAATCTTTGTTCCACCTTAGTTTCTTCACCTTCTCAATGACATTGGATAATTGATCGACACAAAAATAAAGCATAGATTCAATCCTCGCTATCTAAGTCAAGTCAGAGGCTTCAAGATTGATCTTTTCCCTGATAGTCTTAATTGCTAAGTCAAAAGCATCTAGAGTGCCCTTTAGTTCTTGCTCACCAAAGACTGATGGGTAGGTATAAGTGAAATTAATCACTTTCAACTTAGTCAGGGCAGCTTTTTAGATCTGTTTAGCTTCAGTTTCATATTCCTTATTTTTTGTAATAGTACTCCTTATCAGAGCAATGCGCCAACTAATATTTTTCCTAATGATGAAGAAAAGAGACTCTTTGGCACCCATTAGGGACTTTTCTACACAAAATTTATTAAAGCCATGCCTCTCTATTTCCATGAACTTTTTCAATGCTGACACCCATTTTTCCTCCTCTGTATTCCAGACCTGGCGTTGAGCTAGTAATTCTCCCACTACCTCAGTGTCATGAAGAATTGAATGTGAATCTTTAATGTATTTCCTACCATTATTGAGCACTTGAGACATCCACTCATCAACTGAAGAAACCAAATTCTGCCCCCTTTGAACTTGATTCAGCAACATTTTACTTTCTACAGAATTGGGGTCAAACACCTGAGATGATTCGGACAACAGGGTAACATCAATGTTGCAGAATGTATTGATAAACTAGGAAAGTGAGACAATGGTCTACTTCAATTCCTTATTCTCCTTGCTATCTTGCATTGATGTGATCAAGATCTATTGGGCAGTTTCCTTGAAAAGGTGGTTCTTTCCTGCTCTATCCATAGTCCCTAACTTGATTTTGGTTACCTCAAAATATTCAACTACCACATCCTTCTTTTCTTCCTTTGGTCTGTAAGTAGCCACCTCAGCTGTCCACTTCCCAGTTTTAGCATCAGCAAACATGCATGCTATACTCTTCACTTTCTTGGCCTCGGGAGTCTTTTGAACATATTTACAAATAATATCTTGCACCGGAATTGATACAGGAATCAAACTCCATTTCCTGTTAACTGAAGAAGTTAACCATTTGGGTGTATCATTAGTTTTTGCTAGCTGAGGGCCAACTTTAGCAAGGGTGTCCATTAAATCTAGGGTTATATCATCAAGGTCAAAAAATCTTTCCCGATTCGGTCACCATCTCCAATTTGATACTTCAAATCTCCAAACTTGTCATCCTCCAGGTTTACTATTTTTGTCTTCTCCTGAGTCATCTTAACTTTTCTTTATGACCAGGATCTCGATCTAGTAATGTGTTGAGGAGAGAAAATAGTGGAAAGTTCTGCAACAGACTTCTTCTTGGAATCTTTCTTTTGCTACTTATCAAAGGAACCTGCATTACCAGATGGTTTAGGCAAATTAGAAATAGAGGGGGAGGAAAATAAAATTGAAGATTTAACTCCAATTGTTTTAGGACTAGATTGTTCTCTTTTTGTCTACAACCATTCTTTAGTTAGTTTAAGCACATGCTGTGTTCTGCATTTAATTTCATCTTCTTTCTCTTTTGACCAATCAATGTTTATCTCTTTGGTGTCCAGAAGTTTTTTGAAACTGGGTTTGACCAAGTTAGAACCATCATATGTTACCCCCTCTATCCTAAACTATATTCTCATGGACAGAATTTGGTAAATGCAAAGTCTTCTATGGCTTCTCGTCAAGACTTGGGACTCATTTGCACAATCCTCCCAAAAATCCTCTAGATGGGGAACTGGAAACATGTGTTATCTAAGACCTAGGCTCCTGCTAGCAAAGTTTTTGTTATCAAAGCATGTTCGCTCTATATAATACTTGAAATCAAAATGACCAAGGTCACTTCCAATAATTATTTCATCTTCAATAGTCAGGCATGAAAAATTTCCTAGCTGCAACAAGAAGATTTTATCCCCTCTTTCCCCAGGAAGAAAACATTTAAGCACAATAGCAAGTTGTCTATAGACTTCTGCAAGGATGAAACAATCAAATGCATACCTAGGAAATTTTGTAGGGGCATCGTAAAAACCACCAATTCTTATATAAGAGAACCTAGGGAACTAAATATAAAAACTCCCAAATCTAGTCACAAGCTGCTAAGCTTCTGAACTCATCCTCCTAGCTGAATCTCCAGACATCTCAAAACAAAGCTTGCCCATAAAGGTATCATGAACCCTCCTGTAATTCTGAATCACATTGTCTTTACGAAGCATAGGAAAATATTCAAAAACACACATGCCATCAATCCAAGGCTCGTGAATCATACCATCCCATATCCTACTACATGCTAGACAATACATTAGATAAGAAGACATGAAAAAGATACATCCCGTAAGATTGGAACTATTCAGTTGTTCTCTCATAGATTCTGCAATTAATTCAGCCCAATCCAACTTGTGTTTTCCCTCTAAAACAATTTCTACATAACAGAAAAACCAGCCTAAAAACAAGGAAGCCTTAGGTGACCCTCTGACTCTATGTAACATTACCATAATATCACTAATGTGTGGATGCACATGACTTCTATTTAACTATTTGGGTAAGTGGGAACCTCCCCTTTGGGCATTTAATAGCCAATGTTTTTCTATTTTAGTTTGGTTTGTGTCAGCATTTGGCTTGAACTTAACAAGAGATTGAGAAGGAGAGAAAGCAGAAAAAGTTTGCTCTTGGATTTGGAAATCTGAAGCAACAATTCCTCTATTCATAGCCATCAACACCTCACCATTTCTTTTAAGAATTGATTCGGTTCGCTGGTCATAATGTCTGATACACTCATGGACAAGTTTAGGACATACCACTGCAGGAGGGAAGCAAGCGGCTATACACAACAAACTACTTAAAATTTCTATAGAAGGAACATTCTCCTTGATAGATGCAGTAAGCCTATCAGCTATTCCTTCAACATCATATCCCTCTAAATCTGTGTCTACTACAATAGGATTTTCACACACCAAACTAGACACACTCCCAAACAAATGGAAAGCAGACTTCATTCTTGCAAGAACAGACTGAGAATTGTTACAAAAACTCTTGCAAAATTCACAAGTTCTTAAAATTAAACACTGGAGGAGTGACATCCTAACTTACCTTAATCACTATGAAAAATTCTGCAACCAGAGCTCTAAAAACCATTACCTCCACTCTTTGCACATACAGACAGTGACAGTATTTCAAAAAAAATGAACGCCAAGAAGGATTTTAATAAGAAACACCACAAATGAGTAATTAATTGCCCATAATTAAGGAAATAAAATCTCAAAGAATGAAGTGACTGCTCACACACATAATTATTCATTGCCACTTGCGCAAACTTTTATGCCACACAAATTCCTCATTAATTCGACAGCTCAGACATGACTTAACCGCTGCCAATACATCTCTTCATTAAAAGCCTTTTCTGAGTGGGGTCTACAACTGAAAAATATGGCGGTTGTCCTTTCCTTATGCCACATGTCACTTTTTAAAATCATTGAACACTCTTGAACACTCTTGAACCAAGTTCAAGGTTGTTCATGTGTGTTCATCACTGTTCAAGTCTATTCCTTTTAAATCCCGCCTTCATCTTCAAACTACAAGTCCCATGCTAATTATTAATTCCCATATTTGATTAACCAAAAGCTTTGAAGCTTGTGATCATGAAACACCTGTTTTAGCGAAAATGCTAATCACTTGCTACCGCTTCATAAAAATATGAAAGAGCTTGAACACTCTTGAACACTCTTGAACTAAGTTCAAGGTTGTTCAAGGCTGTTCAAAACTATTCAAGAAACATGTTAGCAAAAGATTTTCCTTTTTTAACAAACAAAGGTGAAACACAAGGGAGATCCTTTCGCTGATATTTTGAGCATGAGGGCTTAGGCAGCTTGAGATTCACAAAAATAACAAGGTGACTCTAAAAATTGAGCATAAGCACAAAGATCAAGATTTGGACTAACACCAGCTCTGACTGGGGACTGGCTTTTCTCAAAAGCCAGAGAACTCAAATACTCTAGTTTCACAAACTACTACAAAAGGGCTAAAAAAACTCAGAAGAAAGGAAAGACACACCAAACAAAAGCAAACTAAAACTAATATATACAACAAGACACAGGGACCTAGACAAAAGCTTTAGCAATTTGAGATCTTTCCCATTATAGGAAAATGGTAAGATCGTTCCATCTGGATAAGCCAACTAAAAATCATTGGTTCCTAACTCTTCAATGATAACAAAGTGGCCTTTCCAAAGTTATTCAAATTTATTGTGGGTGCCTTTCGGATCCTTTCTTTTGTCCCATAGAAAAACTTCATCTCCCTTCAAAAAACTTCTAGGTCTTGCTTTCCTGTCAAAAATGCTTTTCACTCTAGCCTGATGCTTAGTAATTTTATCTACCAAAGTTTCTCTTTCTTCTTCTAGTTTATGCAAATGCATGATCCTTTTCTCTAAGGAGTCTTTAAAAGTTTGATCTTTAATGTCCATTTGTAGCTTCACTACAGAGACTTCCAAAGGAACTGATACTTGTGCACCTATTCCATACACTAATTCAAAGTGTTCCTTACCGATTTCTCTCTTAGGTGTAATTCTATCAGCCCAAAGGGCTTCAAAAAGTTTCTTATGCCAATTTTTGCCACTATCATCCACTAACTTTTTCATGATCATTATCACATTTTTATTACTTGACTCGGCCTATCTATTTCCTTGGGGGAAATAATCGGATAGATGAGCCAGAGAGATATTATGATAAAAATAGAAAAGGGAAAGCTCATGTGAAGAGAAGTAAGTGGCATTATCTGCTACAACCTTTTGGGGTACTCCAAAGTGTACCAAGATATTATCTTTAAAGAAATCACATACCACCTGAGAATTAGCCTCTTTGGTTGGAATGACCTCTACCAACTTAGTGAAGAAGTCAGTCACTGTTAGGATATAAGCATGACCTGCACTTGACTGGGGGTTGACAGGGCTAATAAAATCAATTCCCCATTATTTGAACAGTTCACTCACCATAACTGGTCTTAAAGGCAAGGAAGCTAATTGGGGTCTTCCAGAGAACAACTGACATTTTTCACAGTTCCTAATGAATGCATAAGCATCCTTGAACATGCCTAGCCAATAGCAATAATTTCAAAGAATTTTGAATGTCATTACGGTAGATGAGAAATGATCTCCACAGGCCTCTTCATAAAAGGTTTTAAGAAACTATAACTGCTGACTTTTATCCACACATCTTAGAAATGTACCATCAAGGCCTCTCTTATACAACACACCTTGCCATATTACATACTTTTCAGGTTGCAGTCTCAAAGTCCATCTCTCTTTAGGTGACAGTCTTTGTGGACATTCTCCATAAGTCAGGAAATAAGCAATTTCACAGAACCAGGAATCTGTTAAACTGACCAACAATACTTGAGATATTTCACATTTTGGATTTTCAGGATGACTAACATTTTTTGCAATGAATTTACATAGACCCCTACCCCTAACCAGTTTAGTGGGCTTTATTATCAAGTCATATTCCTGAATCTTCATCACCCATGCTGCTCTCTTGTTCATGGCTATTTCTTGTTGGGTGAGAAGTGCTTTCACTGCTAAATTGGGAACAAACACTATAGAATGAGAATGAAGGATATAGAATCTAAACTGCTTAACTGATAGGCTTGCTTTTCAATGGGAGAATACTTTAGTTCATGTTTTTTTAATGACATACTCATGAAAGCAATGGGAGCCTCACTTCCCAAAACATCCTTCTAAGTTAGAATTCCTAACAGAGTGTGGTCAGAAGCATAAAAATAAATGGTGAAGTCTTTTTTGTAGTCCGGGTAAACTAGAGATGGGGCATTTTCTACGACTATCTTAATTTCTCCAAATGCTTTTCTACCTTCTTCTATCCACTTAAAGGGATGTTTTTCACTCATCATTCCCACTATGTGCCTTGTTAACTCAAAAAAGTCTGGGACAAAAGCTCTTAAAAAGTTAATCTGACCGAAGAAAGATTTGACTCCTATTCTGGTTGAAGGTAGACTGATTTGTTGAATAGCCTTTACTCTTTCAGGATCGATCTTAATCCCTTCTTTGGATATGATATGTCCCAACAATTTTCCCTCAGTTACACCAAAAACTAATTTTTAAGGATTAAGAGATATGCCATGGTCTCTACACCTCTGTAGGACTGATTTGAGATCTCGGAAATGATGTTTTCTTCTTTTGGAGTACACAGTTAAATCATCAAGGTAAATTACTATGATTCTATTTTTCAAATTAGCAAAGAAAGAATCCATTTCCCTTTGAAAATTTTCCCCTACATTAATCAGGCCAAAGGGCATTCTATTATAAGAAAATGTTCCCCATGGCATGGTAAAAGAAGTTTTCTATTTATCTTCATCGGTCACACTTACCTGATTATATCCAGAAAACCCATCAAGCAGAGACATCATTTCTGACCTGGTAATGACCTGTAATACGTGTTCCATCTTGGGTAGGGCATAATTATCTTTTAGGCTGGCTTGATTTAAATTCTAGAAATCCACACAGATTCTTATTTCACCATTCTTTTTTCTGACAGGGACAATATTCACAATCCAAGTTGAGTGATGAATAGGATAAATGATTCTCAATTTTAGCATTTTGTCAACTTCCTTTAGAATTGCTTCAGAAACTTTAGGATTGTAACTATGAATATTTTGTCTGAAAGGTTTTGATTCAGGCTTAAGAGGGATGTGATGAGTAAATTTTCCTTTTCAAAAGTCCTTAAGGTCACTATAATCCCAAGAAAAAACATCAGTGTAGGCTGTTAATAGGATCTAAAGGTTTTTCTTTTCTTAAACAAACAAAGTCTTACCTATAGATATCCATTTGGGTTTGGCCATAGTGCCAATTTTCACCTTGTTATATTCCTTTTGCACATCTGATTGAGAATTTTTCCTTGAAATGAAACTATCATCTTTTTGATAAAACAAGTTCTCTAAGGAAACCAAACCTTTGGGAATTTTGTTTCTCTTCAACTGGACAACTTCTTCTTCTGGTAAGAATTCAAGATTAGACCTTTCACTGTCTTCATTCATTCCTTCATAGTACATGGATGAGAAAGCTTCTGCACACACCATAAAATCCTTAATCCAGGTATCATCTTCAAAAACTTTTAGGTGTTCAATGTTATCTGGGACAGCTGGTCTATATATCATCTCAACCCTATATGTTCCTATTTTGAAATCTGGGTGAGGAAGAAGTAGAGACACTGATACAGCTAGGGAGTCAGCCCTTGTATTGAGACTCCTAGGAATGGCTTCTATGGAAAAATCTTCAAAAGAATCCACTTCGTCCCACACTAAATTTCTGTAATGTTTGAGACGCTCATTTTTTACTGTAAACTAACCCTTTACTTGTTTAATGATAAGCTCGGTGTCACCTTTCACAACAAGTGCCTTTATTCCCAATGTCTTTGCCTCTCATAACCCTAATAATAGAGCCTCATATTCGGCTGTATTATTGGTATTTTTAAAATCTAGTTTGTAAGAGAAAGAGATATATTGATCATCAGGCCCTTTAAAGACTACACCAGCTCTAGAACCCGTGGTAGCACAACTACCATCACAATCCATCAACCAAATTTGATCTTTTTCACTAAAGTCCTCACAAATAGGAGGGGCTTCATCTAAGAAAATCATGTAATTACCAAACTCACAGTCTTGAAATAGAATTTGTGCCTTAGGATCATCAGATGGAATTACAGTGTATCTATTTTTAGCTTCAGGTTCCAGTTTGACCTTTTTCTTCCCAATAGGGATAACGGCTTCTGACCAATCCATCTTTATTTCCCCACCCATGTCTTTGTAGAAAGTTCTGCTCAAGAGCATACCATAACTTGTAGGAATATCTTCTTCTAAAATGGTTAACTTGAGTCTCTTATCAGGGTGGGTGGCTAAAATAGCTTGAGCATCTTTAACTTGACCTATTAAGGGCACCTTTTTCCCATCCATAAAATAGAACCTCCCAAAAGTTTTGGTCATGGTTAAACCTAAAGCTTTGGCTATAGATGAAGGCATAATGTTATCAGAGGCACCTGAGTCTATAATGCAATTACTCAATTTAAGACCATTAAGGAGTAAAGAAATATAGAAGGGGCCAGGCTTCCTGGTTTCATCAAATTCACATTTCAGTTCTGGGGTAGGAGTGATAGTAGTGTCACTCTGATTCATAACAAATGGTGAAACAACTACAGGAATATCAATTGGATCATCAGTTTGGTCAAAGGTACATTGGTTAGATTTTGATGAGTTTAGAAGGTCACCTTTGACGTACTTGACCAATTTATCTAGTTCTTTGGGATTTAATCTCAGATATTCGGTAGGGGAGATTTGGATAGTAGAAGACTTGAAAAATTCTACAATATCAAAAGAGGGCATGCTAGAATCTTTTTTCACAACCTTAACATCAGGAGTCCAAGGACTAGGAGGAGAAGAATTACTTACCAAATCTCGAGTCTTATGGAAAGTATTAGCTGATGTTGAATTGTTCTTTGAAAACTTTTGACTTTGAGTAAGCATGGAACAAGTAGGATCCCCAAGGGTGACTAGAATATCTCCTCTTTCTAAGTCAGATTTGTATTCTAAAAAGTATGAACCAGAGTCGCCAGGTCTATCTTGAGGGAGCTCTTCTATAGTACATTCTCCTAGCACATCTTTGGTGGCTTCCATTTGTACATGTCTTTGCATATCAGGACAAGAATTACCATCATGATCTATTTTCAGGTGAAAAGAACACATGATAGCCTCTTTTGGTGAAGCTTCCAAGGACAATCTTGGTTGAGTAGAAGGTAGTAGAGGAGTTTTATTGTGCCATGAATTAGGCTGCTTTCGGCTGATATCTTGATAAGGTGAAGGAAAAGAAGATCCTTATTTTGGTAACTGTCTTTTCAAGGAAATTAAATCATTCATGAGTCTTTGAACAACTGGATCTGTAGGAGCTAAAGTAGAAGGTTGAGAGTGAGGAGTCTGGACATCTTTTCTCCATTTCCCGGCTATAATAAGATCATCTTCTAACTTAGTGGCCTATTCTTGGGCAACAGCTAAATCAGCTAGTCTACTCCTTCTTAAGTGAAAACCTATGTCTAGGGGCATAGAGTTTATGAAGAAACATTGTTGGTTTTCAAGGTCGGTCTTTTGGCAGCAGGAATTCTATGGATAACTTTGTTATATCTTACCACATAATCTCTCATTGTCTCATGAATCTCCTTCATCATTTGTGTTAATTGTGCTAGCAGAGAATGTTCATCATCAGCCCCTTTAAAACTTCCTTCAAACATGGTCTTTGTGGTTTTCCAATTTGTAATTGACCCAGCTAGAAAATGACCAAACCATTTTGCAGCTCCTTCTGAGAGGGATTGAGCAAAGAGTGTGACTACTACATCTTCATGTTGCACTGCCAGAATGGCAGTAGCTACATTGAATGCATTCAAGTACTCATCTACTGAGACTTTTCCATCTCCGAAAAATTTATGTAAGACTTCTTTAATACCTTTAGGGAGAGGATGATGAGCTCCCAAATTTAAAGGACCAATGGCTGCACCCCATGGCTGAGCCATAACCGCATTTGGAAAGATTGTTACTAGAGGCGGTGCTTGAATACCAGACAAAGTTAAAGCTTGCCAGACACTAGAGGATGGGGAAGAATTGGGAGAATTTTTAGGAGGGGAAGAAGGTCTACTCTTGGCTTTGGGTCTTAAAATGGAAGAGGTCAAAAAATGAAGATTTTGCAAACTCTCATAGAAAGTATCAAAAATACCCTCCTTCCTCTGAGACCTGGTATATGGTCGGGAATCCAATATTATTTTCTCTTATTGCCTCTAAGCAATTCTGTCAATGATTTGTGCCTCTTGGGTGATTGTGAGCCCTCTCAACCACTCTCCTATATCCTCCCCTTCTTCTAAAACTAGGAGAACTTGTTGATACTAGTGATAGCTGGTCTTTAAATTCCAAGCAATAGTGTTCAAATTAGAAATTATGTCCTCTTGGGTATTTTGGAAGTTAAGATTTGGTTGAATGAAAGGAGGCTACTCCTCCAAGTTTGGTATTATCATAGCTGGTAGGACCATATCTTGTTCATAAAACAAAGCATTTAAACATAGTTCTACAGTGTAAGCGCTCCCCAGCAGAGTCGCCAAAAATATGTTAGTGAACAGATTTGTCTTTCTACAAAAATCCTTTTAAGTTTACTCTATCACCCTAAAAGACAAACTATTTCTAATAGTTGGGTAAGTATCTTTTATGATCACTTCCCTCTGAATTTTATAACAGGTACATCTCCCTAATAAGATATTCAATGAAATGAAATAACGATTCAATCAGTTAGCTTTTGACCAGAAAGCTTATAAAGGCTGCAATATCATTCTTTGATGATATGCTTCTAAACAAAAATGAAGGAAATATAACCAAAAAATGAGTAGGAAGGAAACAAAGTTACTTCCACAATTGCATTTCATGAAAAATATAAATGACTTCTTGACCAAAGATAATAGAAAGTAGATAAAATCCAAAATTTAGATATTATGAACCAACAAACAAATGTATAAAATAGGATAAACAATATGTCAACACAGGACACCTTGCTTTGGATTGTAAACAATATAGATTCAATAACCTTCCTGTCATATATTTCAGAGATTACTACACAGATAATTGCCTAAAATATATTATGTTCATAACATTTGACAATCCAAACTATAATTATCAAAATCTATATCTATATGTCCAAAAAAATTTTGAACCCTTTAAAAGTTTGAGCAGCTAGAATAAATAGTAGCAGAGCACCGAGAGGCCTCCCAAAAAACATGGCCTCTGAGGAAAACAGTTAAGTCACTAAACCACCAGAAAGAGGACACACATCCTATAAGTTTTGCATGTTAATTCAGTAAAAACTAGATAGCCAAATCAAGCTCCTTATCAATGGCACGATCCTCGCTTCCCGCTGGACTTCCTTCTTCATCGATAAATGATTGAGTTGGATTCCATTCTTTATATGCTTGAACCAATTCTTTCACAAGAAATAGATGCAGGATCTTAGAATTTACTATTCGAGCCATAGAGGCATCTTTGTTCCACCTTAGTTTCTTCACCTTCTCAATGACATTTGATAACTGATCGACACACAGATAAAGCATAGATTCAATCCTCACTATCTGAGTTAAGTCAGAGGCTTTAGGATTGATCTTTTCCCTGATAGTCTTAATTGCTGAGTCAAAAGCATCCAGAGTGCCCTTTAGTTCCTGCTCACCAAATACTGATGGGTAGGTATAAGTGAAATTAATCACTTTCAACTCAGTCAGGGCAGCTTTTTGGATCTATTTAGCTTCAGTTTCATATTCCTTATTTTTTGCAATAGTAATCCTTATCAAAGCAATGCGCCAACTGATATTTTTCTTGAGGATGAAGAAAAGAGACTCTTTGGCACCCATTAGGGACTTTTCTATGCAGAATTTATTAAAGCTATGCCTCTCTATTTCCATGAACTTTGTCATTGCTTACACCCATTTTTCCTCCTCTGTATTCCAGACCTATCGTTGAGCTAGTAATTCTCCCACCACTGCCTCAGTGTCATGAAGAACTGAATGTGAATCTTTAATGTATTTTCTTCCATTATTTATCACTTGAGACATCCACTCATCAACTGAAGAAACCAAAGTTTGCCCCCTTTGAACTTGATTCAGCAATGTTTTACTTTTTGCTAAATTGGGGTCAAACACTTGAGATGATTGGGACAACGGGGTAACATCAATGTTGTAGAATGTATTGATAAACTAGGAAAGTAAGACAATGGTCTACTTCAATTCCTTCTTCTCCTTGCTATCTTGCACTAATGTGATCAGCATCTATTTGGCAGTTTCCTTGAAAAGGTGGTTCTTTCCTGCTCTGTCCATAGTCCCTAACTCGATTTTTGTTACCTCAAAATCTTCAACTGCCACATCATGATTTTCTTCCTTTGGTCTGTAAGTAGCCACCTCAGCTTTCCACTTCCCAGTTTTAGCATCAAAAAACATGTGTGTTGTACTCTTCACTTTCTTGGCCTTGGGAGTCTTTTGAGCATATTTACTAACAATATCCTGCACTGGAATTGATACAGGAATCAAACTTCGTTTCCTATTAACTGAAGAAGTTAACCATTTGGGTGTATCATTAGTTGTTGTTGGCTGAGGGCCAAATTTAGCAGGGGTGTCCATTAAATCCAAGGTTACATCATCGAGGTCAAAAAGATCTTTCCTGATTTGGTCATCATCTCCAATTTGATACTTCAAATCTCCAAACTTGTCATCCTCAAGGTTAACTGTTTATGTCTTCTCCTGAATCATCTTCACTTTTCTTTGTGACTGGGATCTCGATCTGGTAATGCGTTGAGGACAGACAACAGTGTAAAGTTCTGCAATAGACTTCTTGGAATCTTTCTTCTGCTGCTTATCAGAGGAACCTGCATTACCAGATGGTTTAGGAAAATTAGAAATAGAGGGGGAGGAAAATAAAATGAAAGATTTAACTCCAATTGTTTTAGGACTAGACTGTTCTCTTTTTGTCTGCATCCATTTTTTAGTTAGTTTGAGCACATTTTGTGTTCTACATTTAATGTCATCTTGTTCCTCTTTTGACCAATCAATTTTTATCTGTTCAATGTCCAGAAGTCTTTTGAAACTGGGTTCAACCAAGTCAGAACCGTCATCTGTTACCCCCTCTATCCTGAACTGTATTCTCATGGATAGAATTTGGGAAATGCAAAGTATACTATGGCTTCTCATCATGACTTGGGACTTATTTGCATAATCCTCCCAAAAATCCTCTAGATGGGGAATTGGAAACATGTGAGATCTAAGACCTAGGCTCCCGCTAGCAAAGTTTTTGTTATCAAAGCCTATTCTCTCTGTATAATACTTGAAATCAAAATGACCAAGGTCACTTCCAATACTTATTGCATCTTCGATAGTCAGGCATGAAAAATTTCCTAGCTACAATGGGAATATTTTATCCCCTCTTTCCCTAGGAAGAAAATGTTTAAGCACAATAGCAAGCTATCTACAGACTTCTGCAAGGATGAAACAATCAAATGCATACCTGTGCAATTTTGTAGGGGCATCTTCAAAACCACCAATTCTTATATAAGAGAACCTAGGGAACTAAATATAAAAACTACCAAATCTAGTCACAAACTATTGAGCTTCTGAACTCATCCTCCTAGCTGAATCTCCAGACATCTCAAAACAAAGCTTACCCATAAAGGTATCATGAACCCTCCTATAATTTTGAATTACATTGTCTTTACGAAGCATAGTAAAATATTCAAAAACACACATGCCATCAATCCAAGGCTTGTTAATCATACCATCCCATATCCTACTACATGCTTGACAATACATCAGATAAGAAGACATGAAAAAGCTACATCTAGTAAGCTTGGAACTATTTAGTTGTTCTCTCATAGATTCTGCAATTAATTCGGCCCTATCCAAATTGTGTTTTCCCTCTAAAACAATTTCTACATAACAAAACAACCAGTCTGAAAATAAGGAAGCCTTAGGTGACCCTCTGAATCTATGTAACATTACCATAATATCACTAATGTGTGGATGCACATGACTTCTGTATAAATTTTTGAATAACCAGTGTTTTTCTATTGCAGTTCGGTTTGCGTCAGCATTTGGCTAGAACTTAACAAGAGATTGGGCAGGAGAGAAAGCGGAAAATTTTTTCTCTTGGATTTGGAAAGCTGAAGCGACAATTCCTTTGTTCACAGCCATTAACACCTCACCATTTCTTTTAAGAATTAATTCAGTTCGCTGGTCATAATGTCTGATACACTCATGGACAAGTTTAGGATATACCACTACAGGAGGGAAGCAAGTGGCTATACACAACCAACTACTTAAAATTTCCATAGAAGGGACATTCTCCTCGACAGACACAGTAAGCCTATTAGCTATTCCTTCAACATCATATCCCTCTAAATTTTTGTCTGTTACAATAGGATTTTTGCACACCAAACTAGACACACTCCCAAACATATGGAAAGCAAATTTCATTCTTGCAAGAACAAACTGAGAATTGCTACAGAAACTCCTGCAAAATTCACAAGCTCTTAAAATTAAACACTAGAGGAGTGATAGCCTGACTTACCTTAATCACTATGAAAAATTATGCAACCGGAGCTCTAAAAACCCTTACCTCCACTCTTTGTGCATACAGACAATGACAGTATTTCAAAAATTGAATACCAAGAAGGGTTTTAATAAGAAACACCATGAATGAGTAATTAATTTTCCATAATTAAGGCAATAAAAGCTCAAAGAATGAAGTGACCGCTCACACACACAATTGTTCACTGCCACTTGCGCAAAATTTTATGCCGCACAAATTCCTCATTAATTTGATAGCTCGGACATGACTTAACCGCTGCCAATACATCTCTTCATTAAATGCCTTTTCTGAGTGGGGTCCACAACTAAAAAGATGGTGGTTGTCCTTTGCTTATGCCATGTGTGACTTTTTAAAATCATTGAACACTCTTGAACCAAGTTCAAGGTTGTTCATGTGTGTTCATCACTGTTCAAGTCTATTCCTTTTATATCTTGCCTTCATCTTCAAAATAGAAGTCCCATGCTAATTATTAATTCCCATCTTTGATTAAACAAAAGCTTTGAAACTTGCGATCATGAAACACCTCTTTTAGAAAAAATGCTAATCACTTGCTACCGCTTCATAAAAATACAAACGAGCTTGAATACTCTTGAACACTCTTGAACCAAGTTCAAGGTTGTTCAAGGTTGTTTAAACATGTTCAAACCTATTCAAGAAACACGTTAGCAAAAGATTTTCCTTTTTTAACAAACAAAGGTGAAACATAGGGGAGATCCTTTCACTGAGATTTTGAACATGAGGGCTTAGGCAGCTTGAGGTTCACAAAAATAACAAGGCAACTCTAAAAATTGAACATAAGGACAAAGATCAAGATTTGGACTAACACTTTTATAATATTATGAAGGAAAGTATGACTAATGCAGTTAGAGACCTACCAAAGATTATGAAACCATCTAACACCATGTGTAGAGAATGTGTAATGGGGAAGCATACTAGAATTAGTTTTATAAGAAAATCTTACTCAACAAAAGGGAAGTTGGATCTAGTGCATACAGATCTATGTGCTCCTACAAGAACAAGGTCTTACTATGGTGAAAGGTACTTTATACTTTTGGTTGATGAATTTTCTAGGATGATGTGGATTACATATTTAAGAAAGAAAACAGAGGCGTTTGAAAAGTTCAAAATATTCAAAGAAAAAGTTGAGAATGAATCAGGCTGAAAGATAAAATGTTTGAGATCAGAAAGAGGTGGTGAGTTTACTTTAGATTTGTTCAATACCTACTATGAAGAGCATAGAATATATAGACATACATTTTCTCTGAGGAAACCACAATAGAATGAGATAGCAGAGCGAAGAAATAGAACAATATTAGATGCTACTAGAACTTGTGTGATGAAAATGTGTCACACTTCTATGGGTCATTCCATTCAATGTTGCTCAAGAATGAGGCCTCAAATATCGACTCATAGCTCTCTAGTCATGGAGTGCAAAGGTTTATAATGGAGGCCCTTAGATTGACCTAGTTATGCCCATGCAAGTACACCATGAAATGAGAGATTCAATGCATGAAAAATGAGATCTACTCTATATGATTGCAATGCATGAAAGGAAATTAATCTAAATGATAAAAATGCATGATTATTCTATGAAAATAAATACAAATACAAGATTAATCTATGAAAAGAAACATGAATCTAATCTACATGAATAGCCATGGGTGCAAGAAGAATACAACAAGAGAGAAGTTGCAATATCCAAGCTTGAGTGCTCAAATCCTCCTCCAAAATTGCTCTCCAAACCTGCAGCATAACAATACTATGAAAAAGATGATCTGTGAATGAGAAGGAGAGGTTTCCTTTTAAAGGAAAGTGAACGGTTGAGATTAAGAGGCAAAAATGAAAGGCTATGATTAAGAGGGAAAAATCCCACCACTTAGGAGGATGTGAAGAAAAAGGATTTTTATTTAATTTATTTCCTTTTTCATCAAATAAAGTTCTTTAAGTGGGGATTTTTATTTATTTAATTAAAAGAGGGGTTTTCTTTATAAATAAATAAATTAGAAGAATTTTATTTAATTAAATGGGAGGAATTTAATTTAATTAAATAAGATGAATTTTATTTAATTAAAAGAGAGAAATTTAATTTAATTAAATAAGATGAATTTTATTTTATCAAAAGGGAGATTAAATATTTTAATTAAATAAAAATGATCAAACCTTAAGAAATATTGAAATAATTGAATTAATTACAATTTGATCAAGGAAATTGATTTGAATTGAAAATGTTCCAAACCATTGATTCAGGAATTTGATAAAATGATAAAATGATAAATGGGGCCCATAGTCCAGGTGACCATTTTAGGGTGCATACATTTGCCCCTCTTTGACTAATGCGTGATCATTCTGGGAACATATGTAGTCAAATAATGCAGTTGAAGTGTGAGATTGATTTGGGATCACAAAACAACACAAACATTAACACTATTGTTTGTAAGTAATTGACATCAGAACAAAGATAAGAAGATTGCAAAATAAGACAAGGTCAACACCGTTGTAAATTAGTTATTGACATGTCCGAGATAAGAATCTCAAGCAAGGTTGCCCCAAGAGGAGAAAATGATAGGATTGATAAAGCTGAATCAAGGATTGAATTTTGATAGGCACTTCCCCCTCATGATCGAAATCGAAATGAGATAGAGGAGAAACAACAAATTGATAAATTTGATCAAATGGAAATAAATATAAAGTTCTTGATGTAAGATGAAAGATATAAGGATCACAGAACCAAGGTAGATCATCAAGCACGAAATATTATGCCCCAAGGTTGAAGAAGAAGAAGAAGAAGAAGTGGGGTGAAAGTGAATGGAAGATAGAAGTTTGGAAGAGGTGGAAAGAAATGGAGAGAAGAAAGAGAATTTTCCCCAAAATCAATCAACTGTTTAAGATAGAAAATTTTGATTAAGATCCTGAAAGAAGATAAGGAAATGAAGATCAGAATGTGATCATAGTTGATTAAAAGTCAACAATAAAGATGAAGGAAATCCTCTCAAAATCATAATGCAAACTAACATGAGGTCTAAAAATGCAAGCTACATGAAAATCCAAAGGTGTACTTGCAATAGAGAAACTGTAACATAGGACTTTTATGTTCATCATTCATTAGAGAATGTTAAAGAAATTATTTTCATCATTGGGCCATTATTAATGGACATCGGAAAATCACAAAATCATCACTAGTCACAAGTGAAACTATGAAGATATAAATGTGATTTATATCGGATTGGAATGTAGATAGATTCTAACATAAGCATAAAAGACATAAAGGTCAAGATGACTGTGATGTTAGCTTACCCAATTTAATATAGCAAAACCACGCTCGCATCAAGGCATAGAGGCTAGGATGACCAGAAGAATGGTTGTGCAAAAATAGTGAGGCATAAAGAAAGAAGAAAATAAAAACATGTCCCATGCCCCAAGTCCTCTAGCTATGCATCCCAGAGATACTTGTTAGACAAGGACACTCAACAAAAATCAATAACATTCAGCACACAAAGAAAAGATCATGACATAGCTCAAGCATTAAGTGTTGTGTTTAAAAATTTAAGTGTGTTAACTGATATTGAGTTCTGAGGATAAGGATTGAATGCTTGCAAGAAAGTAAGATCACATGAAAAAATGAGGTAAGACCAAACCGATAAGTGTTGAAAAACACTCGATGTCAGGGATTGTATTAAAAAATATAGTTGGGGTGGTGTTGAAAAAAACCATTTGGGAGATGTCCTAAAGACTAACGCATCCAAGAGACCAAAGCTAACATAGTTATGCCCCCTAGACAAAGACAAAGACCAATTCTAGACCAAGGTAACAAGGACAAGGTGTGATGGAGAAAGGATAAGTGTCGAGGACATGCGCTAAGAAACAGGGGTGGAAAGGCCTCAAGTAGCGCACCTTTCCAGGTTTTCACCACTTAGATTTTATTACAATTTTTTTCTTTTTCATTTTTTTCTTCTTTTTTTTTAGGAATTTTTTTAATTTTTTTGAATTTTTGCTACCAAGGCGCCTGTTTCCAGGTTTTCACCAAGGCACTTTTTCTATTTTTTTTAAATTTTTTTATTTTTTTATTTTTTTTATTTTTGGAATATATAATTTTTTTGGAGATACATCAAAGAGCCTATTTCTAGGTTTTCACTAAGATGATCATTTTTTCAGGACATTTTCTGATTTTTAGAATTTTTGACAATATATCATTTTTTGGATTTTTTCAGGATCAATAATTATGTACAAAGGATGCCCCTAGACAGAATGGGAATCAAACTCCCAAGAAAGATCACATCATGCAGTCCCAATGCTTATCAAAGTGGAGGACAAGAAGGATTAGCAAGCTAGTGGAAGAGATGGAAGACATGAGAATGAAGGAGAATGAAGGAGAATGAAGGGAAGAAATCCTTAAGAGTACCCAAGCTAGGGAAAAGGAAACATCATGTAAAACACATTTGGACAAGAAATGAAAGGCTAACATAGGATAAGTCACAAAAGCATAATGCAGGAGTAGGAAAGGATGGAGTCCAAAGGAGTAGACATGTCAAGAGGCTTCATAGCACTATGTTTGACTCTTTCCTTTTTTTTATTACATCAAGACCAAAGGGGAAAAGGATAGCGATAAGAGAAAATGAATGGAGGAAGATAGAGATGAAAACATGAAAGGAATGAAAGCAAGATCATCGTAAGATAGCTCACAAGATACCCCAAATGTTCATGTATAGATCAACATTGTCAAGATCAAAGAGAGAATATGGAATGGATGAAAGATGTAGAAGAACTACGCATGATTCCTGATTGCCAATTTTTTATCATGGTACCTATCTAAGGTGTCACAAGGGAGTGGTTTTCACCATAGGATGAAATTATTTCTCTTTAATTTTTATTTTCTTTTTTTTTAATATATTTTTTTCTCTTTTTTGGAAGAAGGCAAGCTTTTTAGATAATACTCCTTAAAAGGATAAACCATGATATGCCAAGGATTCAAAATTATATGCTCAAAGATTCTGATAGGGAAAGGAATATGAAAGAGGAAAATAGTGTACACACAAAATAGTGTACTTCTATGAATCCTTACATGAAAGGAAACTCAAGAATGAGCCCTCACAAATCGATCCATAGCTCTCTATGCATGGAGTTGCAAGATTTGTAAAATTGCTCTCAGCTAGAGCTATAAACTCATGACC
>MU224979.1:2832971-2851656 GCA_018584345.1 Thuja plicata | reverse complement strand
TGATCAAGGAAATTGATATAATTGATATTGTTGATATTTGAAAGTATTGATTCAGGGATTTGATAAATTGATAAAATAATAAATGGGGCCCAAAGTCTAGGCGACCATTTTAGGGTGCATACAAATAGAGGATAAGATTTTATGCAAAGCGAGTGAGGTTGGAAGATAGGAGGAATAGACAAATGAGGAAAAAGAGTAGAAGGTAGAGGGATAGTGAATGGAAGAATTTTGAAAGGGTAGATGGAAAGGAAGGCAAGATCAACGTCAATACACACCTTGAAGGGTGGTAAGAGGATGGAGGAAATGTGAATGAAGGAATACGTGAAGGAATATGGTGAATGGATAACAGAGGTTGCGGTTTAGGCGCATAGAATGAAAGAATTTTTTTGGAATGTGAAGTGGAAGCCTTTGGAAGCTTGAATGTCAACTTCACTTGTTGCTCAACATGAGACTCTTTCTAGAGAGACTTTGGAATCCATATATTTGTAGGCTTTTAATTTCTTTTTGATGATTTAGAGAGAATATCTTCAATGATGGATTTTGGAACCCATACTTGTCTTGTAATTTTCTTCTGAGATATCTCTTTTGACTTTATGCCCCCATGTTGATTAGAGGAGACATGGCGATCTTCTTTTTTAGATGGATTCTTATATTGGTTCTTTTCCTTGTATTGAGCATTCAAGTTTTTTCCAAAAGACTTGGAACTTATGGAGGAAGAAGAAGAATATGACTTGTTTAGATGGGTGGATGGATGAAAAGGATTCAAAGGTATGAATCTATGTTGATCTTGAGGAAAGATAGGAGATGGAGGGACATAAGGACCCAAGATGGATGAAAAATTAGGAGAGTTAGGATGGGAAAGTGAAGGGACATAAGGACCCAAGATGGAAGGAAAAATTGAAGCCCTTAGTATTGGTGGAGGTCCAAGGATGGACATGGAAGATGCAAAAGGATAATCAATAAGTTCATCGGCATGTATATGACAACCTAGGATATCAACATCTTTAGAGTGAGTATTAGGATTTTCAATAGGATCGTGAACATCTTGAATATGAGAACCTTGTTTGATAGGATTGTTTGAAGCTTGAAAAGACTTAGGAAGAGTAGAAAGTGGAAGCGAACATGGAGTGGTAGAACAAGAAGATGGAAGACTTTGATCTTGACAAGGACCTTTGGATAGCATAAGCGCATAATGTTCCTATTGATTTTTAATAAGCTTATTATTGGAAGTAACACTACCATTTTTAATAACCTTAATGGAAGTATCATCTTTGGAAAGTGCAAGTGGGGTAAGGTTGTTTTGATTGTCAATAAGCTCAATGGTGTAAGTAGTAACTTTATCTTTCTTAGGAGAAGATTTAAGACATGGTGGAATGAATGAGAAAGGGCGTAAAGGATCAAAAGAACCATGATGTGGATAAGAGATGCCATAAAGAGGATTGGAATACATGGATATTTCTTTATCTTGATCTTTATTTATGTTCTTTCCTTTATCATTTTTAGAGTCCTCTTCACATGGAGCCACTTCTAAGGACAAGGAAGCATGTTGGAATTTTATGGGAGACTTGGGAAAAGATGGGGAAGTATTAGCTGAAGTAGGCATCATAGCATATAAAGGCTTAGTCTCTTTAGGTTTAGCATTATTGAAAGTATTTGTAGCCAAGTGAAGGTTATCTTGGGTTTCATTAAGAGGTATCCCTTGAGGATAACTATAGGGAACTACATGAAAAGCATTAGGACTTCTATCGAATGAAGGATTTGTGGAAGATTTGGAAACTTTAGGAGATGTATGAGTATTGGAAGAAGTAGACGATGGAAAGGAATCATCACAAAACAAAGGTTCAACATTAACATCGTCTTTCTTGAGAGTGCAATCTTTATTTTCAGCATGAGAATCCTTAGAGGAGTGATTCTTGTAGTAGCTACATTTATAATCAGCGCAGAAAGCTTTCTCTTCCTCAAATGTATCATCGAAGTATTGTTCATAAAACTCATCAAAGTCTCTTTAAAAATTAGAATCATATGGATCACCATCACAATCTATCCAATGGGATGACCCTTTAGTAAGGAAAAGCACATGACGAGGAGAACTCTCAGGAATAGAGGTGTCATAAGTATGGCTATGTAGTTCATCATAATAGCCATCATCATAGTCATCATAGTCATCAAAAATGGGTGTGTCATTCTTCAAAGAAGAGGTATCACAAGGATTATCACATTGCTCATTATGATATGCATTTTGAAGAGAAGTATGACTCTTGAGAGAAGTAGAAGAAGAACGAGATCATGGAGAAGAGGAAAGTGAAGATCTAGTAGAGGAAGAAGACTTGGATGATGAGGAATGATGAGAAGACTTAGAAGATGAAAGATTTTTTGAAGGAGAACATTGTGAAAAGATCTTGTATATGATCCTAGCAAAGGTCTCTGATTCAATCACTTTTCTTTGTATTTCTGTACTCAATTTATCATCCATGTGATTTTTGGAGAAATGCCACTCTTTGAATTTAGCAACAAGTTTGAGAACATCTATTCTCAAGAGATGTTCCATAAAAAGATATTTGGAATTCATGATTCTAGAAGAGGAGGAATCAAGCATAGAAGGAAGAAGAGATGAAAATAGAAGAAGGTAGACTAGATAATAAGAGGAAAAGAATCAAGAGGACATGAAGATCTTAGGAAGAAGAGGAAGAAACATGAAAGAAGAAGAGAAGAATGGAAATGGAAGACTAGGAAGACATGAGAGATGTGGAAGAAAGAAGACCAAGAGTCATTTTGTGCAATTTGATACCATTTATATTCATTTGGATGTTGAGCAACATGTCATAACACTCTTTGGGGAGACCAACTAAAGTTTTTATCACTTGAGAACTTAGATGAAAAACCATGGTGGGTGCCAAAAATGTTTCTGGAAGGGAATGTATCACATGTTCATTGGACAAATTTTTTTGGTACTATTGTGTATACTTTGAACATAATTCAGATCAAAGAAGGTACATGTAAGACTCCTTATGAATTATGGTTTAATCATACTCCTTGTTGGCACTCAAATAAATAGATTGGATTTCCTATGAATTTTTCCTATCCAATGATGAGAAACCCAAGTGATTTTCCAACAAACAAGGTTTCAACCTATTCCAAGTTTCAAACTTATGCAATTTTGGCTCTACAGAACCAAGGCTGGTGGGCCTATACCCTAAACTTATCTTCCCAGTCTTTAAGGGATTTTTAGAGAAGATAAATTTTGATTAAAACTTCTTTATGCTAGATTATGGAAAAATACCACTGAGATCTTTAACTAGGAGCAATGAACTATCAAGTGCTAATGTAATGTTACAAATATTTAAAGTATTGTTGATGGATACAAGATATGAATTGAATAGAGTAGATGGGTATAGTATCTCAAAAATTTAAATAATGAAACTATGACCATAATCCAATCAAAAAAGAAAGACACAGTGCCTTAGTAAAATACAGGCAATAGACTCAATATCATTTCAATCCTATGTTCAACCTCAAAGACAGTTTTGCAAGAAAAATTGTCACTTCAAAGGTGTTATAAAATGTACATGCAACCTAGAACAAATTCAAAGATATTTCAAAGGGTAATACTTCTAAGATGATAGACCAAATGAATAAGGCCTCAATCAACATAATTTAACCATGCAAAATGAGAAAACTAATTGAAATATAAAATATGAATAAATCAGGAAGCATGCACATCAAACTATCAGTTTGAATAAGTTCTATTGGTTTATCTGAGGGAATAATTGTAAAATGATAATAAAATAATTACACATATGAATTAAAAGGACCTATCTTTATTGATTTTAGAAAATAGTACAATAGAGTTCACATTTGCAATTATTGATCCATCTATCCCATCTAACTATAGTAATCGTAAGTCTTATTGTGTCCCTTTTGTGTTGATCTTGGTATCCTTATAAGTATGAAACCCAAAGAATGTAGACAAGCTTCAGATCAACACGACGTCTCCTAAAAAATACCTAACCTAAGATCAATAACTGAATTTTTAATTACAATAATGGAATAACCAGTTATCCTTATTTAATAACAGTTATCGACCGATTAGGTCTCATGATAACTTAACAAGTCTTTCATAATATGTCTGTGAAAACATATTAAACAATAGATCTGCATTATAATGATATTCCAATTGTATATCCATCCACGGTCTCATTCATGATCTCTGCATAGTATGTCTGAGTCGATGAATTTAAATAATGGTTCTGCATCGTGATGATAACGCAACCATATATCCACCCATAGTTTATCTCATGAGCATGTCAACCCCATATATATTTACACATGATAATGAAGGTATTATCTAGTGTATAGAATCTAGAATCATGTTTTTCATCTTTCATCGACTGTAACCATGGCGTCGATCATTCCTTTCGACCCCTTTTCATCACATCTACATGCGACCATTTATCCCAATGTCAAGAATATCAACCGTCCAATCATATGTGTTTGAAACCTTTATTCTCTGCATGAAAAGTCAAATAATCAATAATAAAACAAAACCTAAGTGAAATAGAAATTTTAATATTTAAAATTCCATGTAATAATCTAATTTTAATGTTATCACCAAGGCCTTTTGCCATTTTTCTATTGCTGTCACATATCGCATCCTTCGTTATCGCGTAGTGGTTAAAGCTCATTCATCTTCCCATCGTGCCATCGCACAAAGCCATAGATCTCCTATCCTACGGTCATAGATCTGCCTCAAATTCCTTGGTTATTATTTGATCACCTTGTCATGATCGATTAAATCCCAGTCATTGATTTAAAGCATGGGCTAAAAGATGTATTTTAAGTAGCCTATCCTTTACAATTCCTTTCATGCCTTAGTGTAAACCAGTCACTCTGATCCGCCAACCAAAATCTGACATCTGTGTCCATGTCATTCCACTTGTATATCTTGGCAGGCTTGGGACACCTGTCACTCTTTTCTCCATTGTGTGATGGTTAAACTATTAGAATTAATCTTTCCTTGGTTGAAAATATGTAATTAAAGGATAAACCAAGGTATCCTTTTTTGTATTTGTCCTCCAGTCCAAGTAGGAAGACATGTCACTATTTTGTATTTCCTTTAATAAGGAAAATAGATATTCCTCCTTAAGAGTAATCTCACATTTGTCACACACATAATATGAATGTGGCATTCATAGGAGAAGGGAGTTACATGCAAACTCCTCCACTCATGGAATAACCAGTTATCCTTATTTTATAATAACAGTTATCGACCGATTAGGTCTCATGATAACTTAATAAGTCTTTCATAATATGTCTGTGAAAATGTAATAAAAAATAGATCTGCATTATAATGATATTCTAATTGTATATCCATCCATGGTCTCATTCATGATCTCTACATAGTATGTCTAAGTTGATGACTTTAAATAATGGATCTGCATCGTGATGATAACTTGACCATATATCCACCCATAGTTTATCTCATGAGAATGTCAACCCCATATATATTTGCACATGATAATGAAGGTATTCTATAGTGTATAGACTCTGGAATCATGTTTTTCATCTTTCATCGACTGCAACCATGGCGTCGATCATTCCTTTGCGACCCCTTTTCATCACGTCTACATGCGACCATTTATCCCGACATTGAGAATATCAACCATCTGATCGTATGTGTTTGCAACCTTTATTATCTGCATGAAAATTCAAATAATCAATAATAAAAAAAACCCTAAGTGAAATAGAAAGTTTAATATTTAAAATTCTACGTACTAATCTAATTTTAATGTTATTGCCACGACATTTTGTCATTTTCCTATTTTCACCACGTATTTCATCCTTCACTATCACATAGTGGTTAAAGCTCATTCATCTTCCCATCGTGTCATTGCACAAATCCATAGATCTCCTATCCTACGGTCATAGATCTGCCTCAAATTCCTTGGTTTTTATTTGGTCACCTTTTCATGATCGATTAAATCCCAATCATTGATTTAAAGCACGGGCTAAAAGATGTATTTTAAGTAGCCTATCCTTTACAATTCCTTTCATGCCTCAGTTTAAACCAGTCACTCTAATCTTCCAACCAAAATCTGACATCTATGTCCATGTCATTCCACCTATATATCTTGGTGGGCCTGGGACACCTATCACTCTTTTCTCCATCGCGTGATGGTTAAATGTCATGCAACTTGTGATAATTCCATCGTGCTCGACCGTCTAATCAAATCTTGAGATAATCAGATGTGACTCAGTTTAACTTTAGTCAACCTGACTCCATAGGAAACATGAAAATTGTTTTATGGTGCCAAGTCAAATAAATAGAATCTACGTGTACATCGGTCATGAACTTTCAACCATTGACAACTCTATTTGACTATTTTGATTATCATGGAGGATTGAGACCAAAATACTTCACCACCCCGCGATGGATAGAAGATTGCTTACTACTTTGTTGCACCACCATGCTATAGGTAAATAGAGGGTAAGTGTATGATCATATGGTTGCATAAGCTATATGTTGATTACAATCATCTTACTTCAACCTTGACCTTGCTATATTTTAAAACTGCACCTAAAAAGGAAATAAGAAGGAATCCATAGTAGACAAGCATAACTTGTTAGGAACATAGATTAAAATGATATAGCATTGATAAAATACATTAGAAATATAGGTAAGAGTCATAATATATAAAAAAATGGCTATAGAAGATAAATGAACAAGTGTAAAGAGATGCTTCCCTGACTAATTTTGAGCGTAATTCAATCTAAAAATATGGATTCTGCTAGTGGCTCTTTTTGGGGATGTGTGTTTACACCTGAACATAGCAAGATCCCAACTATCTCTAGACAAGCAAACCGATTATCCTTATTAAACATGATGCAATATGAAATTGGGTGGCCCCAGGCCCCCCAAAGTGAACACTTCTATTTCTCTCTTTCAAAAATTTTATTCTATTTTTGTAATATTTTAAATCTTCTTAATATGACACCATGATTTTCTCTGTCATCTAATCTTCTTTTGAACATCTGAGAAAAAATTATCTCAAGATCATATCTTCCTTCATACCTCATTGTAAAATCTTTCATGTTTCTATTTTTGTCTAAATTCTCCATAGTTTCAAGATTTGAAACATCACACAATTCTTTGGCCTATTCTTTTATTGATGATATCATACTTTCAATATCATAACATTTATCTTGAAAACTTGGTATATTAACCATATTGTCTGTACATACTTTACCCTTATTATATAATGGATTTAAATATATAAAGAAATCATTTCTGAAAAACTTGTCACAATATTTTGCATGATCCTTTTATATTTTTCCCTTATATAATAGATTTGACAAAATTTTGTGATCATTCTTATATGTGTCCTCTCCTGCATGTTGATCATAATACATACTTTTATCAAATGGATCATCTTTTTGAATGTCTTCATGTGCTTCATCAACCAAGCCAATATATTCATTATCTAGATAGTCTTCAGGACTTTCCTTCAACATATTCTCATCATCATGCTCGGCTGATTTAAACTTATTTTCACAAGTCTCATACCACTCCTTCTCAAAGGGTGAATTGAAATATATTTCACCTTCTAAATACATATTTTGAATTTTATCAACTTCAAATTCCTCATTAGGTCTGCTATCTTTATCATAGTGTTGATAGATTTGATTGCATAGGAAATCTCCTTCACATAATGGATTGAAGAACATAGAGTTTTCAGGCATGCCCTCATGAGAATTTTCATCAGGATCATCATATGTTTCTTCAACAAGACTAACATCTTCATTGACATTATTTTCTAAAACTTCATGTTGTTCATATGTTGTTTCTTGTTCTCTTTCATCTCCTCTATTTGATCCTTGGAAATTATTATCTTCTTGATCTAGTACTCCCTGAATATATATTGATCCATTAACCTGTTTACTGTGGTGGATTGAGAAAAAAATTTCACCATTTTCTTGAACATGTTTATGATATTCAATATCTAATAGATCTTAAAGTTCTTCGGCACTAAGAAGGTTTTCTTCCTCCACTTCATCATCTACATCTATTTCACCTATCTTATTACCCAAAAGGTCAATCGCACATGAATCAATTATTGGTTCATCCTCCATATTATCTTCTCCAATGAATGCACCATGACATATAAGTATGATTATTTCATATTTGTAGCTATGGCTGGAGTTATCATTTTCTACACATCTTTTAAAAGAAGAATCTAAACAAGTCATTGAATCTATGGTGTGATCTTGGCTTCTTTCTGTAACTATCTTATATGCATTCTCTTTTCCATATGCAATATAAGGAGGTATGTAAGGTTTTTCTTCCATAATGTAATTTAGATCTTCTTCTTGTTCATAGCAGATGTTTTGTTCATAACACATGTTTTCTTTTTTATCACTTAGATTTCCATTTTATTCAATCTTACCATAAGCCTCCTTTTATCTATCTTCATCATCATCTTCTAATGCATGCATAAGGAATTTCAAATCAGGGTCATCTGGTGAGATTCCCAATTCTCAAAAATTTCTTATAAATTCTTTGAGTGGAGGTCTAATGTCTTATGGTATCTCCTTATAAATCCTTTCCATTCTTATGAACAAATGTGGTATAGACTCCCCCTCAAATGTCTCCAAACTAAAAAATGCATCAAGTGGAGATAGAATAGGATCCTCTTCCATGTTGTAACTTTGGTCTTCATGCTATTCATAACACATGTTCTCTCCTTCACCACTGACATTATGAAACATATCAAGAAACCATTTCTCAAACTGCCTCCACGATGAGATACTCTATGCAGGTAGTGATTCATATTCCTTTTGTGTATTATTTTTTAATGACCATGCAAACAACTTCATGACATCATATTCTGTATCAACCTCATAATTATTAAGGAATATATGAAAAGAATCCAAATGATCAAGAGCTGATTCATCATAATCTCCATAAAATTTAGGAACCCTCTGTGAAAGTTGTGAAAAAAATTTGTTAGAATTGCATTGAAACTTTCTAAGATCCAAAGGCCTAGTATCATTATGAATCAAAAATATTTTTAACATAATTCTAAACATCATGTAATAGATCTTCTATTACTAATTAAAAGATAATTTCTCATCCTTTCTAGGCCATCTTCCTATCTCCTTCTCAATTTTCTCCCTCAGTAGAGTCACTGGCTGAAATGCTTTGTTTAATAGAGTCACACCTTCTTATTAGAAGGAAAATACTTATGTCTTCTAGATTCTTTTCTCCCACCAGAGCTTAACTTGTATTATAAGAAACTTTGAAAAACTATCATTCATGATAATTTCCTAGTAGAGTCACCAATCTATTGGTGCTCAAATCAACAGATTGGATTTCCTATGGATTTTACCTATCCAATGATGAGAAACCCAAGTGATTTTCCAACAAAAAAGGTTTCAACCTATTCCAAGTATCAACCTTCTACAATTTTGGCTCTGCAGAACCAAGGGAGGTGGGCATATACCCTAAACTTATCTTCCAAGTCTTTAAGGGATTTTTAGATAAGATAAATTGAGATTCAAACTCCTAAATCCTAGAGTATGGAAAAATACCACTGAGATCCTTAACTAGGAGAAATTAACTATCAAGTCTTAATGTAATGTTGCAAATATTTAAAGAATTATTGATATATACAAGATATGAACTGAATAGAGAAGATGGGTATAGTATCTCAAAACTTTAAACATTGAAAATATGAAAATAATCTAATAAAAAAGAAAGACCAGTGCCTTAATCAACTATGGGCAATAGAGTCAATATCATTCCAATCCTATGTTCAACCTCAGAGATAGTTTTGCAAGAAAACTTATCACTTCAAAGGTGTTATGAAATGTACATGCAACCTAGAACAAATTCAAAGATATTTCAAAACGGTAATACTTTTCTGATGATAAACCAATTGACTGAGGCCTCAATCAATAGAATTTAACCATGCAAAATAAGAAAACCAATTGAAATATAAACTATGAATAAATCAGGAAGCATGTACATCAAACTATCACTTTGAATAAGTTCTATTAGTTTTTTCGAGGGACTAATTGTAAAATGATAATAAAAGAACTGCAGCTATGAAGAAAAACGACTTATCTTTATTGATTTTAGAAAATGATACAATAGAGTTCACATTTGCAGTTATTGATCCATCTATCCCATCTAACTATAGTAATCGTAAGTCTTATTATGTCCCTTTTGTGTTGATCCTTGTATCCTTATAAGTATGAAACCCAAAGGATGTAGACAAGCTTCAGATAAACAAGATGTTTCCTAACAAATACCTAACCTAAGATCAATAACCGAATGTTTAATTACAATAATAGAATAATCAATTATCCTTATTCAATAACAATTATCGACCGATTAGGTCTCATGATAAATTAACAAGTCTTTCATAATATGTTTGTGAAAACCTCTTAAACAAGAGATCTACATTATTATGATATTCCAATTGTATATCCATCCACGGTCTTGTTCATGATCTTTGCATAGTATGTCTAAGTCGATGACATTAAATAATGGATCTGCATCGTGATGATAACTCGACCGTATATCCACCCATATTTTATCTCATGAGCATGTTGACCCCATATATATTTGTACATGATAATGAAGGTATTCTCTAGTGCATTTTCTCTGGAATCATGTTTTTCATCTTTCATCAATTGCAACCATGGCGTCGATCATTCCTTTGCGACCCCTTTTCATCACGTCTACATGTAACCATTTTTCCCAACATCGAGATCAACCATCCAATCATATGTGTTCGCCACCTTTATTCTCTACATGAAAAGTCAAATAATCAATAATAAAACAAACCCTAAGAAAAATAGAAAGTTTAGTATTTAAAATGCCATGTAATAATCTAATTTTAATGTTATCGCCGAGGCCTTTTGTCATTTTCTTATTTCTGCCAAGTGTCGCATCCTTTGCTAGCGCATAGTGGTTGAAGCTCATTCATCTTCCCATCATTCCATCACATAGAGCCATAGATCTCCTATCCTATGATTGTAGATCTACCTCAAATGTCTTGGTTATTATTTGATCACCTTTTCACAATTGATTAAATCCCAGTCATTGATTTAAAGCACGGGCTAAAAGATGTCTTTTAAGTAGCATGTCCTTTATGATTCCTTACATGCCTTTGTCTAAACTAGTCGCTCTGATCCACCAACCAAGAGCCAATATCTATGTCCACATCATTCCACCTATATATCTTGGCAGGCCCGGGACACCTATCATTCTTTTCTCCATCACGTGATGGTTAAACGTCATGCGACTTGTGATAATTTCATCACACTTGACCGTCAAATCAAAGCTTGAGATAATCAGATGCTACTCAGTTTAACTTTAGTCAACCTGACTCCATAGGACATGTGGAAGTTGTTTTGTGGTGCCAAGTCAATTAAAACAAATCTATGTTTACATCGGTCGTGAACTTTCAACCGTCGATAACTCTATTTGACTGTTTCGATTATTATGAAGTGTCGAGACCAAAATACTTCGCCACCCCATGATGGATAGAATATTGATTATTGCTTCATTGCACCTCTGTGCTATAGTTAAACAGAGGGTAAGTGTATGATCATATGGTTGCATAAACTATATCTTGATTACAATCATTGTACTTTGACCTCAACCTTGCTACCTTTTAAAACTGCACCCGAAGAGGAAATACGAAGGAATCCATAGTAGACAAGCATAACTTGTTAGGAACATAGATTAAAAGAATATAGCATTGATAAAATATAATAGAAATATAGGTAAGATTCATAATATATAAACAAATGACTATAGAAGATAAATGAATAGGTGCAAAGAGATACTTCCTTGACTAATTTTGAGCATAATTCAATCTGAAAATATGGATTCCACTACTCCTACTGTTAAATATTTTAGAATATTTGGTAGTAAATGCTTTATCAAAAGAGATGGTGAGGTAGGGAAGTTTAATGCTAGAAATGATGAAGGGACCTTCCTTTTTTATTTCACTAAAATAAAAGCCTATAAATGTTTCAATCTGAGATTGAGGAAGATGATTGAAATCTCTAATGTGAGGATTGATGGGAAGCTCTAGATTTAAGAGAGAATGTATGACTGTAATCAGAATACAAAGATCAAGGAAGTTATTGTGAATCAAGAAGAACCTTTTGAGATTGACTGTGAGATTAAGGTATGTCAAGATGACTCAAATGATCCTACTAAAATTTCTAAGACTCTGAGGTATGTTAAGAAAAACCATCCTGAAGATCAAATTATTGGAGATGCTAATACAGGAATGATGACAAGATCTAAATTAAGAGATAAAATTTGTTTGATTTCTCAAGTTGAACCAAAATCTACTAATGAGGCATGTAGAGATGAATCTTGGACTAAAGCTATGTAGGAAGAATTAGAATAGATAAAGAAGAACAACACTTGGAAATTGGTTCCAAGACCTAAAAAAAAGAATGTTATAGGAACTAAGTGGATTTTTAGAAACAAAATGGATGAGGAAGGAACAATGGTAAGAAATAGAGAAAGACTAGTTTATAAACGCTACTCACAATAGGAAGGCATAGACTTTGAAGAAACATTCGCTCATGTTGCTAGGTTGGAAGCAATGAGATTATTTCTTTCTTATGCTGGATGTAAATATTTTAAGGTATATCAGATGGATGTGAAATCTACATTATTGAATGGAGATCTAGAGGAAGAGGTATACATTGAGAAACCTAATGGATTTCCTTTGACAAAAGATGAAGACATGGTTTTTAAGTTGAAGAAAGCTTTATATGGACTTAAACAAGCACCAAGGGTTGTTATGCAAGACTCTAGACATGTATCTACTTTGTCTTAGCTTCAGAAAAGGTAATGAAAATAGTAATTTGTACTTAAGAACTAGTGAAGATGGAATTCTAATCATAGTATTTTTTGTTGATGATATAATTTTTGGAGGAAATGATGTGATGAGTAAAATATTCTCTAAAGAGATGGAAAATGAATTTGAAATGTCAATGATTGGTGAGATGAATTTTTTCCTTGGATTGTAAATTAATTAAAATAAGAGTGGTATTTTCATTTCTCTCACCAAGTATCTTAAGGAAATGTTGAAAAAAATTGGAATGGAAGATTTTTAACCTATTGGGACACCCATGGCGACTGGTTACAAAATTACTAATAATGATAAAACTCAGAGTATTTTTTTGAAAAAGTATAGATCAATGATTGGAGGTCTACAATATCTAACTCATACCAGACTAGATATTGCTAATACATTTGGAATTGTGGCAATATATCAACTAGATCCTAAAGAGACTCACATTCCTACTGTGAAAATAATTTTCAGGTACTTGAAAGGAACCATAGAGTATGGGTTATGCTATGAAAAATTAGATGATTTTATCTTACATGCATATACTGATGTTGATTGGGCAGGTAGTGTGGATGAAAGAAAGAGTACAAGTGGAGGAGCATTCTTCCTTGGTAAACGGTTGGTTTCATGGTTAAGTAAGAAGAAGGATTGTATAGTTTAGTCTACTACTGAATCTGAGTATGTTGTTGCTACTATAAATTGTACACAGATTGTTTGGATGAAACAAATGTTGAAGGACAATGGAATACTTTTTGAACAACCAATGGTTATCCATTGTGATAACACTAGCATAATGAACATGTCAAACAATCCAGTAATGCATTAAAAGACTAAACATATTTCAATTAAGTATCATTTCCTGAGGGACAAGGTACTAGAGAAGGATATCAGATTAGAGTATGTCAGCAAAAAGGAATAGATAGCAGGTATATTTACAAAAAAAATTCCAAAGGATTCCTTTGAGTATCTTAGAGGTATGCTTGGGGTGCAAGCCCCTACTTGTGAGAACTAAATTGATGCAGGAATGCATCAGTCTAGTGGCTTTTAGAGCTATATCATTTTCTAGACTTGATGTATGGATCTACTTCTCAGAAGGAGTGATTGCAAGAATGTTATAGAACATATTTGGGTGAATTTTCACCTAGTTATTGCAAACATGAAGATTTGAAAAGGCTACACCTTGTAGAAGAAAGAAGAACCTATGACACCCTTTTCCATTTTTGTCAAAAGGGGAGAGATTCTATGAGAAAAACCCAATTGTTTAAGGAGAGTTGTCTTGAGGATATTGAGAAGATTGTATTGAGAGAGTACTTTTGGGTTGATGCATTTTACCATATGTTTCCATCATTGCCAAAGGGGGAGATTGTTGGAATTGGTTCCTGATGATGTTGTTGGCATTCATGTTTTGTCACTGATGTCAACATATATTTCTATGGAGAAAGAACAAACTAGTTATTACTATCTCATTATGACTAACAGAGGTGTACAGGTACTATTCAGTTGATTCAGGATGAGAAAAGATAGTGATGTGTACAAAGATGTGTTGTGATTTTTTTCCTAAGGTGGCATAGATTAATAGTGTGCATTAGATGAGTTACAGATATTTTAGTAAAGACTGGATACTAGACGGTGACAGTGATCTTTGACAGATTTAGTCTCTATTTTTTGAGTATAACTTACGAGTGATGTAGATTCAGGTTATGCAAGCTTAAGGGATGGCAGAAGACATGTTAAGAAATGTTTGTTATGGTTCTCTATTTGTATTACTATTGGTGACATCAGCTATGGAATGTGTTCTGGAGGAGACCTATTTGGGGCTAACTTCAAAGATGTAGCATGTATTATGGATTGCGAGCATGGATTACAAATTTGGATTATATTTGATGAATTGTAATTGATTTTTACATGTTATAGGTACCATGTGTATCTTAGCAAGGGGTTAAATAATTATTTGTATATTTGGAAAGCTTAATTGGCCGACCTAATCAATTATTGTAATAGGGTATATATGAGAGATATTTTCTTTTTAAAAGATGTATGTAAGAGGTGAATAAAGAGACAATAAGGTGTGGATTTTGCGAGCTTGATTGTCTACTAGAAGTAGAGTAGATGTTGTGATTATGTTACTTCATTGGAATTGACCAAGAAAATATAGTTTCTATCAGACAATTCACTGGATTCTATATTTTCTATATACACTTATGTTTTAGAATATAAGTCATGAGGGTGGCTTTAACCTTCTTGTGGTAGTGTGCCTGGGTAGTGAGCCCACTATTAGTCTTGACTCCTAATAGGGTTTTTCCTTTAATAGGGAATTTATATTGTAATTCATTAATAATCTCCTAACAGAGATAAATATTTTAACATGGATTCTATACTCTTAGTACATTATTTGTGGGTGCTAATTCCCACTGGGGTTTTACCATTAACAAAGTTTCCTCGACAACATAGGATTGTGTTATTGTGTTGGCATTTACTGTGTTATCATTTGGATGAAATTTTTGTTTATAAAGCTTAATGTTTAATAATATGTCTCACAAATTATTCAACCCCCCTCTCATTTGTGTTGTGGACTGTTATTCCTAACAGATGCATGCCATGCAAGTTGTACCTTCTACCTATCACAAATGCAAAAATTCCATTACAACTAAATAAATATTTCCAATCCAAGTGATAGAGACCCTTTCTTGTATTGTACTAATCTCAAAGGATCCATTGAAAACTAGGTTCCTATTAACCAAGAAACATCTATTCTATTTTCCTCCAAATACCTTGACACATCAAACCTTTCCAAATCCACTGCCTCATCAATGTCAAAACTCAAGATAAATATGCAAGATAAGGGTTATGGTGGATATATGTACGTCAATTATTTTTATGTAGGAAAATTACCTGTGTCACTGAGGATATATGAAAATACAAAGAAACCCCTCAAGAGAAAGAAAAAATATATATTAAGTATGAACCCCCACCTATGTTCACAAAATGGGGGGAGCTTGATGAAGAATCTATAGAAGAATATTTATCTAATTGGCTATACAAAGATGAAGAGCCACTTCATTTCATAATTGCTATCAATGGTACACCATCTTTCAAAATCAAGGGTATAATGGATGCAGTGGCCTCATAAAATAGAATCAAGGAGTCATAGAACAAATATTGTGGAAAGATAATCCTAAGTTTCAAAGTCTAGGGTACCAATCACTTGAGAAATACCACAAATATTTAGTTGCCTCAAAAGGAAAGTACATGTTCCTTTGAAAATGTTGAGACATATGAGGAATGCTACCACAAGAGTGATTTTAATGACTATGAATGGAATACACCTAGAACCTCAAGAGCCCTCTTTCCAAATAACGTCTTTAAGTTTGATAGCTTATCTTTATGCAACAGACCCACAAATTGACATGGCTAGATAGAAAAAATTTGTAATTGATCTGAGACTTTCAAAGCTTCATCATTTGAATCTCATGAGTTCTTGTATGAATCCCATATCAACACCATCACAACTATCCATGTATCTTATGCCCAAGGTGATGATAAAATCTCCCTCATATACCCCAAATTAATAGATTGGGAATACCAAGGTCCATCAAACATGGACATTTTTGAGAATGATGGGGCTATCACAGATTTATTGGGACATCAAAGCGGTATACCCATTAGTGACCATAAAGATGGATTTGTCCTTTATCTGATCAAGTATCATACTTTGTTGATTCATGTCCATCTTTCAATCACAAAAATGATGAAAATTAAAATATACAATCTCTAGCTAAAAACTATAAGGCACCTTTAGATCATAAAACAATAAAAATAAAGGATGAATCTGAAGGTGAAAACCTCTCTAAGTTGCCATAAAACTGGAAAGATCATCATTATTGGTAGATAAGACACAAGAGATCAACTTGGGTATTGAAGAAAAAAAAGGCTTATACATTTGGTGGCATCATTAACACTAGAGGAAAGAGATCAGTTTATCAAGTTCTTCAAAGATAGACAAATCCAATTTTCCTAGTCATATTAGACATGCTTGGCCTAGATCTAGAATTGGTGCATGGTATGTTGTCATTATTAGAAACCTAAAATCTTTTCTCTTGGCCTTATTGAAGACAAGACAATATACTTAAGGCTTTGAAGCTTTTATTTTTCTAAGTACCAAAACTAGGATAAAGACCAATCAGATAGATTAGTATGGTTTAGAAAGGTTTATGATAGTTGGAGTATGTGATTGCAGGAAATGAATATAGACATACTATTATGTCTAAACCAATCATCATAGATTCTGAAGTTATCATATGCATGACATATTCATTGGGGAATATCATATTGAAATATTTTTGGTAGGAACATGATAGTTTGGAGAAATCGAGTTGGTACACTTGGTAAATCAACCTTGTTTAATAGTTTCATGATTGTTTATGATAGAGCCAACATCAGAGGATAATTTATTTGGTTAGCCAGATTTGATCTTATGTTTTGATATTGTTTTGGTAGAGACTTCTACATGTTACTCTTATTTGGGCCAACAGAGTTTGAGTTTTGAGCTTGTGATATTATATTTAAGATCAAGTTTTGATTACAATGATATAGAGATTACAAATGATTATAGAAGAAGACAGTGATGTGAATATAGTAAGAAAAGAGAAAGTGCACTACTTCATCAAAATTGTATAGGCATTGTTGATTCTACCAGTCAGTTTGGTATAGGAATGTAAGTCCATTTTGATTATGTAATTTGTTATAAGCCCTAATTTTTTTGGTTGTGTAAATGAGTAGTGATCTCTAGGTTGTAAGCCTGAATGCAAGTGCATTCCCTGAATTGTACTTATGCCTTTAACATGGCACTTATTATTTTAGTAGTGAGATATTTGTGGGTATCATCCCCACCAGGGTTTTTCCCTTAACCGGGTTTTCCTTTATAACAAATTATTGTGTTATGGTGTTCATGTTGTGTACCTTGATTGGTTTACTTGCATTTAATTTTAGTATTAAGTTTTGGTTTCACGGGAATGAATTTAAGAATATTTTAGCACCTATTCACCCCCCTCTTGTTGCTCCCTAATCTTAAAAAATTGTATTAGAGCTTATTTCCTTGGAAGAAGTTTAACAGCTTGAGGAAGCACCTAGCAGTATTGAGATTTATCTTTTGAATTCACTTGAGAACCTAAACAAATCCAATGCTTTCATTGTTGGTCTGGAAGAAAAATTGAAACAAGTTAATGGATTCATTGACAATTTGAAAGAGTAATTAAAGCATTCTAGAGATAGCATAAAATAGCTTGTAGATCAAATATCAGGAAAGGAAGTAACTCTACACCTAACAATGATCAATCTAAAGAATATGAGAAGATTGTAAGAGAAAGAAATAATTTAAAAAATGAAATGGAATCTATGGAAATCAAGATCACTGAGGAAATTGTAGCCAGGAAGACTCTTGAAGAAACATTAAAAGCCAAAACTGAAGAATGCTACAAGTTGAATAGTAAATTTGGAAAGTTGCAAGTTATTCTTTAGGAATCTAAACATAATGAGAAAGAAATGGAAAGTGTGAATGAGATACTGAGAAGAGAACTAGCTAATTCTAGAGAAATTTTATAAAAAATCAGAACTAGCTCTTTGAAGCTTGATGAAAAAATTACAATTCATAGACCTCATGGACATAAGCCTGGCATAGGGTACTGTACGCCTCTCTCTCCGGTTTCCCACAGCTTTCCAAGGGCAGGGGTTAGTAGCCAAGGTTCACAAGTGCATGCAAATCTATTAAGCAATAACTACTAAACGAATGATCGAAACGCAAGCAA
>MU224979.1:2795541-2823441 GCA_018584345.1 Thuja plicata | reverse complement strand
TATAGACTATGAATCAAATAAGGAAGCATGCACATCAAACTATCACTTTGAAGAAGTTCTATTGGTTTATCTGAGGGACTAATTGTAAAATGATAATGAAACTATTACACATGTTAAAGAAAAAGGACTTATCTTTATTAATTTTTAAAAAATAGTACATCCAGGTCCATGTTATACTTGTTGATTAAAAACTATCCAAATATGTTAAATTGTATTATATTGTATATCCTTCTCTTTACATTTTACATTATGTATATATATGTGTTAGAGTGGCTTTCACACCTCTTTAGGGTGAAAAGACACAACTCTCATTACAAATTATTTTGGAAAAACAATAAAATAACTAAAAAATAACTACCTAACTTTCGGACTTGTCTTTGGTAGAAAATCCAAAACACCTTGTGAAAAGCTAATATTTCTACTAAAGATAGGAAATTTGATTTTCCAAATTGGGTCATTTTTAGATTTTTAAAATTTGACCATCTTTATCCTCTGTCAAAATCATCTTTTTAGCAGGTCTAAATTCCAGCATTTTTTGAAGGCTTCGATTAGTTAGTTCTATTTATTTGTGTCATAAAGCTTCCTTCCTTTGATATTTTTTAGTATCGAGAAACATGATTCTTGATAATAGATTGGGACTTCTAAATTATCAAAATTTAGGGTACCACTAGAATCAAGGGCTCTATATTTGATATACAGGTCTTAGATATCATGGAATGCCCACTTGTCAATGTTGATTGCATAGATAGCCTTGTTTCTGGAAGCTTGCAGGACACTCATGTTAGTCACCCTTTTAGCGTTAAATTCTTGTTCCAAAATGGATTCCTCAAAATTGTTTTGAATCTGCATGTTCTCATCCTTTTCAATGTTTTCTTCCCTTGTTGGATTCTTGGGTGGGGTGGAATCAGCCACTTGGTTGATAGTGTTGCTAGGAGAGTCCACATGAATGTTACCTTTTTCATTGTCCTCTTACGTATCTATCTCCATAAACCCAGTATCATCCCCAATAAATATCTCATTATCTACATCTTTGTCAGTTTTCTCTATGCCCTATTTACCATCTTCATTATCTTCATCAGAGCCCATGTGGTTTTCCTCCATATAATCTTGAATAATAGTGTTGATCAGGTTAATGTTCTCTTTAGGAATTTCCTACTGAAAGTCTTTCACAGAATCACCAACAAAGTATTTTTTAGCATCTAGCGCTTTCTCATTCACATCATTTGGAGACTTGTCCTTCTTAGGATTCTCCTTAGTACTCTTCTCACCTCTCACCAGAGCTTTATCCTCAAAAGAAACAATGACATTTTTATCTTCCGATATCATACCTCCCACTTCATCTAAAATTTATAGTGTTGCCTCTTTTTTACCAGACTTACCCTTTCTGGTTCTCTTGCTGGGAGGTAGATTAACCTTCTTATCTGCACTGTTGTCCACACTCTTCCTCTTGTGTAATCCCAAATTCTTAGTAATTGGCTTTGGGATATGTTCTCTCGCTATTATGCAATGAGAAGAATCAGACCCTCGTAGATCATAGGACTAGATTTGACTCTATGATCTGTGATACTGTAGTTGAGGGAGCTCAAGATAAAGTAAGGTAAAGAAACCTGAACTTGGTGATGGAAATGATTCACTAGAACTAAGTGAAAGCTGTAAAATCTAGAAAATCTTCCATCTAGGGTAAATTATTCCATAATACCCCTAATAACTTTCACTCAAATGAGATTAATGTTACCAATATTAACATAATCAACATTTTCTTTAACAAGAATAGCCTTTTCTTCATCTATTTTGGGGAAATCCTTATACACCTTATTCCCACTCTTTTTGTCTCTATCAAAGTTAATGCTCTCAAGAGGCAATCCCGTAATCTCAGAAATAAGATCTAAGGTAAGAGGGAAAGATTTACCTTCTATATGCACCTTGTCATTCTCCCAACCAGCAACGAACTCCCTGGTGATCTCTTTTTTGTGACCATGTAGGCATTTGAGATAATTGGTAACTCTTCCCTTCTTGAGTTTTCTCCTCACCTCCTTCTCCTAAATCCATTTTCATTCCACGGGTTCCTCTCCCTTGAGATCACCACCCATCTCATCTTCTTCCTTCATACAACTATTATCACCAATGTAGTTACTTTGCTTCTTCTTAGACTTATTTAGCTCTGATTTTCTAAGACTAGACTCACAATTCCTAGAATAAAATGTATTCAGCTCTGACTTCTTCTTGAACACCCACAAAGTGTGTGTGACAAGACAAGTATTAATCTTGATGTGAACCACTTTCCACTTAGACTTAAAGTACACGAGCTCTGATTCATATCATGAAATGTAATCATTAAATCTAATAACTCCCTCCTTTTGGTTGATCTTGTCATAATTAATGATATTATTAATTTCATCATTAATTTTATTCATTCCAATCCACTTGCTAATTACATCATTCTTAACTCCTATATTAGCCAACCCATCTACTACCTGGTTAGATTCACAGTAGTTATGGGTGATATAGAACCTTTCAAATTTAGAGGTAATGTTTTTTATTTTCTGTATGATATGATCAATTCTCCATGAGGATTTACTTAGGCCTTTGATATTATTGATGATTTTAAGGAGTCTCCCTCCAGCCACACTTTTTTACACTCCATCTCATCTGCTATCATTATAGTGTTAAGGGAAGCCATGGATTCTACTCTATTATTGGATTGAACACCCAAAGGGACCACCACCACACCCACATAGTTACCCATTCAATCTCTAACAATACCACCTTCTCTTGCCATTCCTAGATTTCATTTAGCTTCCCCATCAAAATTAGCTTTGACCCATTCATTGAGAGGGAAATCCCACCGGGCATTAGCTCTAGGATGAGGAGTATTGATAGTAGTGGAGATGAAATGCTAGATTTTGATGTTATCTAGAGTCTCCTAGGAAGAGATCAAAGCAGGATTATCATTAATCATAATTTTGAAATTCTCCTCCAGCCCTCTATAGATATGATTGCCGACCACCTCAGGTTTAGATTATTAATCCCAAAATACTCTATTTTTCTTTCCTTCTAGATATGCCAGAAAAATTGAGGAAGGAGAAGTTTCCAAAATTCTTTCACCATATTGTTCAAGAATTGAGTCAGAAAATCCTACCAAAGGAGAGGAAAAAACCAACAAAGATTCCATTTTCTTAAGGTGATCTCCCATACCATACGAGAATAGGAGCAATGCATCATAATATGGTCACAAGATTCAACCTCCTCCATACAAATAAAAAATCTATTAGGAAGAAAGAGACCCCTTTGACTAAGGTTATCAAGGGTTAGAGGTTTATTCTAATATAACAGCCAAAAAATAAGTTGATCTTAGGAATGATAAATTTCTACCATACTTTCGAGCAAAAAGGTCTTTCCTTTATTGAGGTGAAAAGATCACAAGTAGAGGCCACTGTATAGATTTCATCTGGATTAGAAGCACATATAATTTTATCATGATTGTTATCTTCAAAAAATAAGGATTAAAACTCAAGTTGGAGGGATAAGAACCTTTTGTCTATGTCTCCCAGGTTTATCCACTTGTTAACTTTCTAATAGTCCTTGACTTTTTCTCCAATTGTTCTTGGCATTTTTCTATTACTTGTTTCTATTCTTGGTTTTTGGAAAGAGGGTCCATTTGTAACCAACTATCTTCCCAAAAATTAATTTTCTTTCCATCCCCCAGCTCCCATATCATTCCCTTAATAATCAACTCTTTTGATGAACTTATGTTGTTCCATATGTAAGAACCATGCAAATTTTCTCCAGTGATGAGGAAATCCTCCAAAGATTTGAAGTTATAGAGGTATTTGGTTCTGATGATCACATTCCATTCTTTCTTTATCCCATATATTATCCATAATTATTTGGCAAGAAGGGATTTATTTACATTTTAAATAGACCTCAAACCAAGCCCCCCAAGTTTTTTGGGTTTGCAAACACTTTTCCAAGCCACCAAACTTAGTCTTTTCTTCTCTTCCACTCCTGACCACAAGAATTTTTTCTGGATTCTTTCAATCATGATGGAGAATTTATGGGGGATCTTAAAGAGAATCAAGGCATAAACTAGGAGGTTTTGTAAAGTCAATTTTAGGAGTTGGACTTTCCCAGCATTGCTTAAAAGGACCCCTTTGCAACCTTCCAACTTATTGTTGAATCTGTCAATGATAGAATGCTAGAAACTATCTGGCAGTTTAGAGCATAGTGGTAAAATCCCAGATAAGAAGGAAGATTACCAGTACTGCATCCCAAAATATTTGAAATATTTCTTTGTCTCTCAACTGGGATGTTGAGAAAGAATATTAAGCTCTTGTTCCAGTTTATAAGTTGTCCAAAAGCCAAAGTGTACATAGAAAATGCTTTCTTAAAATTTCTTTCTTCTTTAATAGTAGCAATCCCCATGATGAGGGTATCATCTAAAAATTTCTCATGGGAGAAAAAATATATTGCATAAGACGGTTGTAGACCAGAGATTAAGCCTTCTCCCACAAATTTATTAATATACCTTCCCAGATATTCTGCCAAGATTGCAAAAAGGATAGGAGATATTGGATCACCTTGTCTTAAGCCTCTTGTAGGTCTAAAGAAATTAGATGATCCCCCATTAACAATAATTGAAGAATAAATAGTGTTGACCAATTGCTTGATTATTTTACTAACTCCCTTATCAATTCCAAAAGCATGAAGAATTCTTATCAGAAAGTTCCAGTCCACCCTATCATATGCTTTTGAGAGATCCAACTTCATATGGAAGCCTTGTTTCTTAGAAACCTCCAAGGAATGGATTTTTTTAATGAGAAACATGATTGAGTCCAAGATTTTCCTTCCAAGAACAAAGCCATTATTCTAGGGTGAAATAATCAAAGGAAATATTAACAGAATCCTTGAAGTTAAGACATTGGATATGATTTTATACAAGGAATTGTAGATAATTATAGGTCTAAAAGAATCAACCATATTGGCTCTATCATTTTTAGGAATCAGAACCAGAAAGGTTGCATTAAGTTCCATAAGGAGGATTTTAGTTCCAAAAAACTCTTTGACTGCTGCAAGCACATCTTTCTCTAAAATCTCCCAGTACTGCTGAAAGAAGACCATAGGAAATCCATCAGGGCCAAGGGAATTCTCACCTTCAAATGACAAGACAACATTCTTTATTTCTTTATCTAAGGGGATGACTTGAAGTCTAGCATTAGTTCTTGCATCAATCAAAGACAGTATTGCTAATAGGATTTTATCTTGATCCGAGAAGACCAGTTTATCTTCCTTGGTTTGGAGAGAAGAAAAGTAGCTAAGCATTTCTTTTCTGATGTCTTCCTCTTTCCTAAATTTTTTTTTGTTAGTAATCAAGCTAGAAATTATGTTAATCTCCTTATGTTTCATGGATGTCATATGAAAAAATCTTGTGTTTTTTTGCCCTTCCCTAAGCTAGAGAGCTCTAGACCTTTGTCTCCAAAAAGTCTCCTCTTTAGATATGATATTGTGATAATCCACCACTAGGTTATTTTCAGTACTTTTGAGTTCCTCAGACAAACCCTATTTTTTAATTTGATCTTGGAACTCCTTGATTTTAGTCTACACCCTTCTTTTGGATAGGAATATTTCTCCAAACACCACCTTATCCTAGTTCTTAACTTTTATTTTGATAGTATTCAATTTTTTAGAAGCTCTATACATGCCTCCTCCATCCAAAGCATAATTCCACAATCCATCTATATTGTCCTTCAAATTGGGGTGATCCATCCACATCTTTTCAAACTGAAAAGGAAATTTTTTCTTTCCATTCAAAGTGTTAGCAATAAAAGAAATGGGGAAGAGATTAGAACCTATTCTCAACATAGAGGATAGAGAGAAAGAGTACCTTGAGATCTAATCAGGAGAAATACAAGTTCTATCTAGTTTTACCTAGATAAGATCCTTTCCTGTTCTCATATTAGACCAAGTGTAAGAAATTCCCTCCAGCTCCACATTCATAAAGGCTTCATCATTGATATAGTCTATTGGGTCCATTCTACTATCCATCTGGGAAGGGATAACTCCCATTTTTTCATTAACTTTGAGTGGGGAATTGAAGTCTCCCATAACCATCCAACTATTATCCTGATAATTCTTTTGAATATCTTCCAGACTTTGCCAAATTTTTTTGTCTTCCATGTCTTGTATTTAGGGCATAAATATTGATCAGGTTCCAAGAGAAATTATCTCTTAAATTTGTCACTTTCATAAGGATTATATTCTTCTCAGTCTTCAAAAGGGTGCAACTAGTAGTCAATTTATTTCATTAGATAACCACCCCTCCTGACGTACCCTTTGAATCATAGCCAACACTACCCCCATTCTTGATGGTCTGAAATCTTTCCACTTTTTCTCTGAGCATTTTAGTTTCTTGAATCAATAAAATATCTAGCTTACAGTCTCTAATAAGATATCTAACAATATCTTGTTTGTGAGGACTATTTAGTCCTCTGATATTCCATGATATAATTTTATTTATGATATGGGGAGCATACCTCTAGGATATTTAGCTAGAAACCATCTGCAATGTTCTACTTTGCTTCCTGTTCTTGAACATTTTTGGATGATTTTCTACCTCAGTCCATTTTGGGAGTGCCCACATCTGCCTTCTATTGTCCTCTTGTTTGGACTCCTCCATGGGCTTGACCTTGATTTTTCTTAACAGATCTATGAAAATAAGGTCCCTTATTCAACACATTGCCTTTTTGTGGAATTTCTTTGATTCTTCTTTCCATTAATCTTTGTCCAGATGTCCTCTTGAATTTATTCTTTCCATAAGTCAGCTAATGGTGATAGAGGGTCATCATCTCCCCTATCTATAATCATTTCTCCATTCAGGTTTCCCTCCTCTATATTTAACCCCTACTGGTTAGTTTCATTTGTTGTCTTCTCCTTATAGGATTCCTCAGCCCTTGACACTGGATACTCCATTTCCATTTCTTGAGAACCCTATTAATCTAGTTTCCTATTCTCAAAAACTTTACCAAGGATTTAAGTCTTGTTTGGTGAGTTTTCCTTATCTTTGGGGTTGTCGGCCTCTAAAAAAATACCCTCAACCTCATCATTTCTTTCCTTGTAAACTTTATGTTCCTTCTAGAAGGACTCTGTCTTGCTGATTTTTTCCCTTCATTCTTTTTTGGAGTCTTTATTTTTCCTGATTTCCTTTTGATGTTTTAGTTGGAATTATTTTTCCTAGTGTCTATCTTTTTACATGAGAATAAGGAAAATGAATAGACTCATATTCCACTGGTTGAACATATCCCCAGCTTAGAAATGATTGATATCACCTTAGGGAGGTCCATGTTTTGGTGGATGTTAACACAAGCTCTAGCATAAACCAGCCTTGATTTCACTATTGTCATGGGGTCAATAGACAAGAGCTCTCCAATGCTCCTGCCAGACTAGAAAAAACATCCTCGTACCAGTATTCTAGAGGAAGGCCCTGGGAATCAAACCCAAATAGAGGTAGTTTCAAAGAGGTCTACATTCAAGTCAAGGTTGGTCGTCCACTTTTGCAGAGCCAGGGATGACTTGCTGAAGATCCATGAGCCTCTATAAAGGAATCTATAGATATCTTCCATTTTGGAGAAAACAAAGGAGAAGAATCCTTTAGGCATAGCTACTATATCTACTTCAAATTTAAGGCACCGTTTCCTGCTAGCATCTAACCATATCAATGTTGGGTCTTGATCTAGTAAATTTACCCACCACTGTTAACACTATTGATGTTTCAGTATGTTCCACTAATGGATCCAAAAGTAATATGCCAAAGACCCCCTTTTGGGGCTTAGAGAGATTGTTGATACATGGAAAGGATGACTTCCCCAAGGATTTCACCCCAAAAAGAGATGACCAGCTTCCTTTAACTAATGGCCTAGATGAAAAATTTCCACCATAAATGGAAGAGTTTGACTTACCTTCTGACGAAGAATTTTTAGGCCCACCACCTCGAGAAGGAACATCATCTGGATCCTTTTCCTCTTCTGAATCCTTTGTGGAGCCCTCACCTGACGTTCCTCCACCCTTATGCAACTTTCCTATGCCATTTCCTGATGGAATCCCACCATTATAAATATTCCCTCCCTCGGTAGAATTTGAATTCAAACATCCTCTGAGGCTCTCACTCTCACCCCTACTCGCTATCTAAAGAAGTTGTTTTGAAAATTCTGATTTAGTTGAAGATGTTATTCATGCACTAAGCTTGGACACATGGAAAAGGAATGTAAGATAAATTCAACTTCTACACCTTTTTATGGATATTTTACATGTTGTCAACGAGGATATAGATCTAAAGAATGCAGATCCAAATCTAGATCTAATGCAATTGGAAGAAACCCTACATGCTACAAATACAACAACTTTGGTCATATTGCAAGAATTTATAGAATGAGGAGGTATGTGAATCAGAACAACATTTTTGACAAATACAATAATTATGGACATATAGCTAATAATTGGATAAATAATAATGATGAAATGAGAATGAATGGTTTGGTAGAAAAGAACAGTACAAGAAATAAAAACAAAGGCAAAGAAATTGATGTAAATGAAGTGAGAAAGGAAATGAAAATGATTTAGGTAAGAAAGGAACATATTGATGCTTTTGGAAAGATCTCACTAGCTTCTGGTGTGGATCTCTCTTCATTAGAAAATTGGATCATATGACCTAGAAGGTAAGTTTTATAAGAAAATATTATGGTACCCTAAGAATCAAAGCAGTTTTGACTGTGATTGAAGATTTAGTTAGAAATCAGATTTTGGAGGCTATGTTTGAAAGCACAGAAGTTTTCTTGATCATTTGAGGATCGTAAAAATATTTACAACTTACTCAATTTAAAGGAGATTGGAGACCTCATTCGACACTTTTCTATCTTGAGATCTAGTGTGAACCTGAGTTGAAAGAAATTGAGTAGCATTTTTGAGTGTCCACCAAATTTCTTGACTAACCCTAGTTCAAAGTAAAAGGTATTTATCTTAGAAAATTATCATCAATTTCATTGATATAATCATGTGTAATCTATAGATTGTTAATATACTTGAGAAGTTGTGTTATGAATTCAAATTGCATCTGTATAAATTCATGGAAGATGATCCTAAAGGCACATTTTCTCATGTATCTGATGGAGTGTTATACATTGAGGATGTCCATGCATATATACATTGCAAGTTGGAAGAACTTGGTGATTATGAAATATCTAAACAATATAGATCTTTATGTACAAATGGATTTTTGAAGGATGAATTTTAGAAGGTTAATTAGGTTAACCTAGAACACTATAAAGATGTCACTTTTAATGACCCAGAATGGATAAAAAATGTTTTGAGCAGGATTCATGATCAGTTCTTTTGGCTTGGTGATCAACCAATGAATATTACTAAGGAATTTATTCATAGGAAACTGGATTCAGTGCTACTGGAGAAGTATCGGTCTTAAAATCAACTGAGAAGAAGGTTGTGGAATAGTTGACACAATCACAATGGGATAGAAGATCAACGACAGTAAATGAAATCTTACAATCAGATGTAAAGTTTTCTTCAATGATATTGGGCTACAAATTTTATCACAGCAATAGGATGATTTCCATGTCTATAACTATCATACATATTTATTACAGAATATTAATAGAAGATGTATATTTTGACATATGTCAAATCATGAGGAAGAAACTACTAGAGAACCTAGAGAATATCAAAAGGGATAAGTCACAAATATTTAAGTATGGTTCCCTGATCATGCATATGTTTTTCTATTTGATGAATTTCTTTCCTGGAACCATGAATGTAGCTTGGTAGAAAGATATTCCTGTGGCATTATAGATTTCTAATTTATACCTGAGTCAGAAGCAAGATGATTTTGATGCCTTAATTTGAGGACATTTCAAAATGTTTCAGAAGAAAATGCAAAAAAATAAGAGAAATAATTATAAAGAGCATAGTGGAGAAGTATGTAGAGTCAGTATGTTTCATGGTTGAGATTGATCAATGTTGCATAGAGGCACTCATTCCTAGAAAGATGTGGATTCAACCAACGGGCTATGAAATTGTACCAAATTTGGTTGTGCAATATATGGAATAAATGCTCAAGGGCCCTATTGATCTGAATACAAAAAGGTTTAGTACCTACATTGAAAAGTATTAGTAGGTCTGGTTGTAGTTAACAGAGAAGACAAGGATCTGGAAGATTAAGAAGATTGTTGATAATGCAGTAGAAAAGGCTATAATTACTAAAGAAGAGATGACATAAATTGGGAACACGCTAGAGACATGAACTATTCCAATTGATATAGAAAAGGAGGCTACTCCTCCTCCATCCCTTTATATGTAACCTAGTCAGAGAAATACCAAGAGTGCAACTAGAGCTACATCTACTATTGAGAAATCAAAATTTTAATGTGATAAGGAGACCAAAGAAAAAGAGTACCAGTCCTAAAAGGAAGAGAGGAAAGATGGAAAATTATTATTCTTTCATTGAATCAGATCAATCAAACAAGGGAGTAAGATCTAAAGGAGCTCCTACAGGAACAATTTCAAAGGAGATATCTATGGGTGTAAGGAAAGGTGAGAATGTTTTTTATATGATCTTAAAAAAAATTGTTCAGCATGGTATTTTGATTGAATTAAAGAAGCACTATCAAGTATTTAATGAATTTGAAAGAGGAAGATTAGAACAAGGTGTAATTACTTATTTGAAAAAAATCAGTAGAACACTAGTTGAAATAAAGGATCAGATACTTGATCATCTTTATGAAAAATTGGAAGAGAGAATATTAACAACTTTAGATAAACATAAAAGGATAAGGGAGATAGTAATATGCAATATGTGTTTAGTAATAAGTAATATTGAAAGAAAATATTTACTTGAAGAAGCAAAGAAGAGGCTTTTGACAAAGAGAAGAGTAAACATGCTAATGGATGGAAAGATAAATGAAATTATTGAAAAAATTGATGACATAATCAGTAAGATGATAATAGAAGTTAGACATGATACACATAAGCATAAATAGCCTATAAATAAGAAGAAAGAGGATAAAATGTTTGTTAAGGAACCTGATGCTTATATTGGTGGCTTGGTGATTACCCTTGATGATGATGAGTAGCAAGAAGAAGAGAAAGATCCCTACACTAATCTTGCAGATATTATATTCGAGGATGAATTAAGATAAATCATGATAGAAAAGGAATTCACCAAAGATATACATGTTGAGACTAAGAAGGATAAGGAGATTGATTAAGATATTGATATTATGGATACATAAGTTATTGGAAGTGAAGATGTAAGTGATGAACATAAACTAATTGAATGTTTGAAGATGTTAAGTTGATGATCACTGAGCTGCAAAAAGTCAATGCAAGACATTAAATAAGTTAATGTATTGCATTGTCATTGATGTCAACTTGATATAATCTGATTGGTTGTATACATAGTGTCAAAGAATTAAAAGAACCAAAGAGAGAAAGGTTATGCTATCAGTAATGTATAAAAGCTCAGTATTCACCAAGTGACAACAGACACTGATAGAAAATGCACACCAATGGATAACACCAACAGTAGAGTCACAATTATACCCAAGAAAGATACCAGAGCAAGCATTACCAATGAGAAGAACCATAGTGTTAACTGACAGACAGACAACACCGACAAATAGACAACCCCAATGGATAGTGTTACCCAAGGAAAGTGAAACCTAAGAATTCATAGTATTTCCTGATGGAAAGACATAGTGTTTCCTGATAGCAAGTGTTAACCAAAGCTAACTATAGTTGTCACCGATGGGAACTGAAGTTGTTGCCCAAGCTATCTGTAGTATTCACTGAGCACAACTAAAGTATTGACCGACGAGAACTGAAGTTAAAAAAATGACAAAAGACTTAGCTAGAAAAATCTAAAGATAGATTTAACTGATTGATCACACTATTTTCATTGACCAGTTAACAGATAAAGATGAGGATTTTTAAAGTTGTTTTATTCTAGTTGTCAAGGAGAAATCTATGGGATAAAAATGAAGTAAGATTTAAAGAAAGAAAACCTAGAAATGTAGATCACACCAAGAACAAGAAAGTCAAGGACTTAGAAATGGTGAAATCATGTCTATAAAGAGATAAGATAATTCATTGTGAATTAGGTGGGTGAATAGATAAGAGGATTTTGAAGAAAGAATATTGTTGAAGAAAGACTTCATACAGTCTTGATCAATCATGCTCAAGGAAAGACCTAAAGTTTTTTGCAAACACCGAGCAATAGAGAAATAGCATCACCAAGCATAAAGAAATGGAGAAAAGGTATTGAAAAGAGACATTGATCAAAAAGGTATTGTGTTCTTACAATAGATCTAAAAATCTGCAAAGTTTAGTTGTATATGTGAATAGATCATTTACAGTTTCAATTTAACCATTGGATCAGAAAGTCTCTTAACCGAGCAGGATTTAACTATCCTTTCTATATTCAGATACATCCTAAGGAGTATCAAAAGGTTTGGTCATGAAGATAGCATAGTGAGATTCTTGATATCAAGTGACAAACTACACTGGGTTTGGTCATGAAGATATCATAGATATGTCAGATATCAAGTGACAAACTATTCTATTTAAATCCTCTGACAAGGTCACACCTAATAGTGTGTTTGTAACCTTTAACAGGGTTAGATCTTCACTGAGCTCACTTTAGAAGAATGAAAATTTTAGGTTACCGATCCCAAGTGGGTTTTCCCTTAACAGGGTTTCCACGTAAAAAATCCATGTGTCAAATGTGTTTATGAGTCATTACTTTCATGTTTTGCATTACACATTACTACAATAGGATTTTCAGTAATCACTAAGTTATTTAGTATATTTCAGTAAATAAAGACTGCTAATCGGTAAATCATAAGAATAATGTTTAAGCAGTGAACTCTAAGCAGTAGTTGTTTGATAAGATTATTTCAAGGAAATCATCTTGTAGGACTGAAGATAACTAGAGGCTTATAATTATGGTATTAAGTTTTTGGGTTTATTTAAGGATTAATTTTTGAGGCCACGGATTCACCCCCCCTCTCATTTATTTCTAACAATTGGTAACAGAGCTTGTGTGATTAGAAGGAAGGTTTCAAGACCTAAGCTAAAGAACACAAGATGAACAAATGAGATGTGCCCAAGTTGAACAAGGACAAATTTGCATCATGGAAAAGAAGAATACGACTCCACCTATAAAGTATTATAAATGATGTTACCCAACACTTGGATACTGAATATGTGCTACCTACATGACCTCACACACTTGATCAATTTAGAGAAAAGCATGAGCACAATTGCATTATGATAGAACTTGCTTCCTCAATCTCCAATGTTGAATTTGAAGATGTCAAAACCTGCACCTCTACAAAGAAAATGTGGGACAAATTGAAGCTAGTACATGGAGGAGATGCTAATGTGCTAAGAGCTAAGGAAAAAATCCTAAGAGGTAGGTTTGATGACCTAAGAATGAAAGAAGGAGAAAACATCACTCTGTATAGTGGCAGAATCAAAGAAGTAGTCAATGCTATCTGAGGAGTTGGAGGCGTACACAAAGAAGAAATAGTGGTAAGTAAAATCCTAAGAACCTTACTGTCTATTTATGTTATTAGAGTATCCAAGAAATGAGAGTAGTAGCAAATAATAATGTTACTCTAGATAGTTTGATTGGTATACTGATTTCATTTGAGATGAATAACTTTGACAATAGTGTCTTACCATCTTTAGAGTCTGCATTTAAATATTCTTTGAAAATAAGTAAATTAAGTCATAAACACACTATAATGATAGTAAAAGTGATAGTGATGACCAAGGACTTGATGATATTGAAGCACTAATGGAAAGAAGATTGCAGAGAGGTAAAGGTAGATAAAAAGGTAAATTACCACTTGTATGTTTTAATTGTAAAGAGATTGGACACTTTGCTACTAGATGTCCTAATAGAAGAAAAGATGACATAAGTAATGATAGAACTTATGAAAATAAGTTGTATAAAGGTGATGACCGAGATTACCAAAGAAATCGACAATCTGAAAGAAGAGATACCTAAGACTACAAGGACAAAGGGAAGAAAGCTTGTTACCTAGCTGAAAACAGGGCTGGAGACACTGACACCAAATCTGATGAAGACATTGAGATGGTTTTTGTTGCCATGAAGGATGATTTAGACAAAGAAGAAAGGTATGTTGAGACTGCACTCATATCTAAGGTTAGTAAGAATGATGTCTAGATTATAGATAGTGGCTGCACTCACCACATGGATAGTGGTAAAGAAAATTTTGAAACTTTTGAGTATTATAATGGTGGATCAATAAGAATGGGTAATGACACACCTTGTCCAGTTGGAGGTAAAGGAACCATAATGCTAAATAATCTGATCAAATGTGAAAATGCATATTGGGTAAAAGGACTTAATTATAATCTATTGAGTGTTTCATAGCTTACTAACACAGGTCACCGAGTAGAATTTGAGAATAAGAAGGAAAAGATCTTCAATGAATCAAGAAGGTTGATTGGTACCAGTGAACAAACAAAAGGTAGCCTATTCTATCTCGATGATATTAACACCACTTGTTTAATGGCTAGAAATGAAGACATATAGTTATGGAATAAGAGACTATTTCATGTGAATTTTAAAAACAAGATTAAGATAAGAAATAAAAGAAAAGTAAGAGGCTTACCGAGCATGTCAAAGCCTGACCATATCATGTGCAAGAGTTGTCAAAAAGGAAAAATGACAAAGTCTAGTTTCAAGAGAAAAACCCACACATCTGATGCTATTCTAGAATTAGTCCATACTGATCTATGTGGACCCGTGAGGACAAAGAATTACTATGGTGATAGATATTTCATTCTCTTTGTAGATGATTATTCTAGAATGATGACAATTATGTTCTTAAAAGATAAATCAGAAGCATTCAAGATATTTAAATGGAATAAAACTATGGTAGAGAAACAAAGCGGTAAGGAATTGAAATGCTTAAGATCAGATAGAGGAGGGGAATTTATTTTAGATGAATTCACTAAATTTTTCAATGAGCATGGAATTAGAAGATAGGTTTCTGCACCGAGAACACCATAGAAAAATGGGATTGTTGAAAGAAGGAACAGATCCATTATTGATTGTGCAAGAACACTAATGATAGAAAAAGGAATCACACAAAATTTTTGGAGGGAAGTTGTCAGTACTTTTTCCTACACATTGAATAGAGTATGATTGAAGAAAGACACCAAGAAGACACCCTATGAGCTATGGTATGGATACACACCCAATGTAAGTTACTTCAAAATTTTTGATAGTCAATGTTATATTTTAAAAGATGGTATAAATGGAAAGCTTGACTCCAAAAGTGAAGAAGGAATATTTCCAGGGTATTCTACCAAGAGCAAGGCTTATAAATGTATTAACAAAGTCTCTAACAAGATCATTGAAAGTGCAAATGTAAGAATAGATGAGTTTGCAGAGAAAAATGATGAGGAAAGAAAAAAGGAACCAAAACACTACAACAGGTTTGTTTACAATGAACAACCTGACACTCTCCCTGAGCAACAGTGTATCGCTCCCAAGCAACAGAACAATGCACCCAAGCATTAGGCTACAGATACTAAAAATTAGGAAATTGCTCAAGATGATGTACTGAGTGATGGAGATTAGAATGAAGGTCAAGATGATGATCAACATGATGAACAAAGAGGTGAACCGATACTGTCATGCCCAAAACTAGGGCAAAACAGACATACAAATTTTTTTTAATACGCATGTGCAAACCACTAATAGGGATGTATTTGAGGTAATGTGTTATCACGATAAGAGTAGTCTTCTAATTGCAAGGTATATGCATAAGTTTAATTAGGGGTACATCACCTACAGATGCAAATTAGAGCATCAACTAGTCATACGGGTTAGGTGAATGGCTGGGACTGGTTGGTTTAACTCTAGTTCCAAGTTTTAATCTATGTATAATATCATGATGTTATTATGTTGTTAAGAGTCATACGTTGAAATAGCTTTTTCCAGTAATCACTTAGTTTCTAACCTTAGTTACAAATTATTCATTAAATTCTAGTCCCAATCTACATTCGACTATTAACCACTAGATTAAAATTCAATAATCAAAACCTAATCTAACCCTTATCCTCCTAACAACAATTAAACTCTGCTATACAATTTTCCATAAAACTATGGTCCTTAAATTTCTTGATAAAATATTAAGTTGATCTCAATTAGAAATTTACATTGACCTCTAACCTTTCAAAATGCATAGGCAACAAACTTTAATCTATCGAAATTAACATCTATCTATAAATTTTCTTTTACATAAAGATACATCCATTGATCAAAATTACACAATTAAATGAACTATATCTAAATGAATTTACATTACCAAATTTAACCAATGAGGAATTTACATCCTTAACGTATAGTCATTCTATATATTTTTCACACATACTAAGGTTTCATATCTAATATTTAAATAACACAATTTAAGTGAAAATACATCTATTAGGTGGGGCCACTTAATTTAAATAATCATAAATCAACAAATAAATCTATTTACATATAATAATCCTTTTATAATAATGTGCACAATGGAGAGAATATAGTTTAATTTAAATAAAAAGTAGAATGCTAAACTCAATTAACTATGTAATTAAATCTATAAATATTAATAAACTACCTATAACAATATACTTCAGCCTACCTACCCCCTATCACTAACAACCTAACCCCTATCACCTATCACCTATCCTAAGAGGTCACATCCTATCCCCTTTCCCCATGGCCCACTTTCCAAGTGGGTGGGGAAAGGGTGTGAATTCCCATGTCCCCCAAGACTTGCGAATTTCCTAAGGAGAAAGCCTTGGAAATTTTGAATGGAGACCAAAGGTGGGGACCACAGCAAGTCCATATCAAAGTGCATGTCCTTGGGAGGTTAAATTCACATGAAAAGGGGGTTGTAAGGTGGCAGCAAGGTCAAAGGCTTGCAAAACCCAAGGGAGGTTGGTGGGGCCCAAGGCTATATGCAAAGTTTTAAACTATACTATAAACCAAAGACATAGAGGGGTGCATTACTCCAAGGATTTATTAATTTGCAGGTATTAAATGTCATGAAGAATTTTGCATAGGGAGGAGGTAAGATAGGAGGGGAATATTTGGTGGGGCCCATGAGGGTGGGAGAAGAGTTAAGCCTTCTCAACAAAAGTTAGTAATTAGTATTAAGAGGTTACTAAAGGTATGTTTAGAGGGATAATAAAGGGGAGTTAGGAATAGAATCTATAATGGAATATTCTTTGTGTAAGGGGAGGGAATTAAATCCCTCCCCATACATTTTCTAGAGAGTTTTTATGCACTATTTTTTGGGAATGTATGGTGAGTGTGTTTGTATACATTTTTGAGATATATGCAATTTGATTTTTTTATTTTATTTTGTTGCCCAAACCTTATACAATTAAAATTGATCACTAAATAAAGGTAATTTTTTTCATTATTACATCAATTTCTATGACTTACTATGTTTAGTAATTTAATCACTTCTTTTCAAGGGATGGAATGCAATGATTTTGAGAATGAAATATTGATCTAATTAAGATAAAAATTCAGAATTACAAGGGGAACATGAAGTGTTCTTAACTTGGAAATTTAAAATTACATACCATGAAATTATTAAAACAAGAATAAGAGCTTGATACATCTTTCTCAAAAAGCTTACAATGAACTTTATAACATTTGATAAAAATGACCCTCAAACTCAAGGGGTAAACATGCAATTACAAAGTTGTTCTTTCCCAACAATACCAAAAAGAAGGCTTTCTTCAAAATCTTCCACTTCCAACTTGGTTTCAAAATCCTGCAATAAAACATGAAGGGAACCATGGGAGCTCACCTCCCAACTAAGGCCTCAAGAGAGGCCACCCACGAGCTTGGAGAACCAAGACTAAACAAGGTAGCACATTTCAAAATTTTACAACTAACACAAATGCACAACAAATTACTCCCAACCAAGGTTTTCACAAATGGGCTTTCAAACCCATTGAAGTAGGGTGAAGGTGGGATTTTCCAAGGAGGAGAATTCCATTACATTCAAATCTCTCAACAAGATTTTTCTCCCATGCCTTTCCAAGGCTAAAATTGGAATTCCTTCCATATACACAATTTGGTCATTTCTATACCAAAACAATTTTTGCAACATGGCTTCATGGAGCCCATACTCCATGAAATTATACCTCTTCTCCAAGAGAAGAGACTCTCACTACAATGGAGAGCCCAACTAACCCCTTCACCCAAGGCCAATTCTTCCCTTCCAAAAAGGGTGAGTAATGCCTTAAACTCCCATGAACAATACTCCCAAATCTAAAAGAGAAAAAGATGAAAAAAAATTCAAAAGCTTCCCAAACCAATACATAACATCAACATCTACATACAACAACACCTCACAAGATTATATATATGAAACAAACAAGATCTACATATTCATTCCAAAATTTAACATGCAAAGCATAAGTGCAAGAGCATTCCTCCATGGCAAGAATTCCACCAACCTTGGTCCAAGAAAATGGCAATAGTGTGGTTGAGAAGAGCTCTTATCCTTTTCCTTTTCTTCCTCCAAACCTAATTGTCTCCAAAATTGGAGAGTGGGTGAACACTCACTAAGTTTTTCCCAAATCCTCTAAAAAGGCCCCTAAAGTGTACTCAAGACTTGAAAATTAATGAGACATGCCCTCTAGTCCTTTTTCCCTACCTCTTGTCTCCCTTCTTAATTGTGAGTTTAGTAAAGAGTGTGGGACAAGTCAATGCATATGGCCATCTTCATTTTGGCCACTTTTGAAAGGTAGGCATTTTGGAGGGCCATAATGGTGATATAGGTTTACTCCATAGGTAAAAACTATCCCTAACCCAAAGTACCCCCTTAGGGTTAACTAATTTTGGCCAAAAATACACTTTGGGTCACTTTTGACCCTTCCAAAGTACCCCTAAATTTCAAATTCGAGTTCCAACTTGATGTGATCCCTACAAGACATCTATATGCAAGTGAGATTAATATTGCATCCTATTAGGTTTGGTGATTCTTTCCAAAGCCCTAATTTGATATGTCATCATCCACATGGACAACACAAGTGTCAAGTGACACCAAGACAAAATACACATCACATTCACAATGACATGTCCAAACAACAACAACATGAGTATTAAACTATTAACACACATTCAGATTACATTTACAAAAAGGATTACATTACAAAAAGGTTTCAATCCCTTATTGGATTAAACCTTGGCTTACTCAATTCACATGTGTTTAGCCATGGTTCTTTGCATAATTCCATGGTTCTCTTTCCTACACACTAAACTTGAGCATCAGTAGTCTAAGATAATAAAATCACATGCAATATATATATTTTCAATTTATAATTAGCAACATCAATCAATAGCAATATTAAATTCCTAATTGAAATTTTCATACAGAAAATTTTAAAACATATAGATTCCATAATCATCACGACATAACATCCATGAAATAATCAAGTCTAATCATGATTCAATCTTCTCATCAGTTCACTTATCTAAACATATATAATCAAAAACAACCATTTGATCTAGGTCTAGTCCATATCAAAATGTAATCCACACAATATAATCATCATCATAACATAATATCTCGAGTCTCTGTCAGGATAATCAAAAATTGTATCAATGTATCAAAAAATAAAGTATCAAAGTGTGATCGAGTAGTAAGGCTGTGATGGGTCGGGGTGAGGCCTCATAGATACTTTCCAAGTATGTGAGAAGACACCATCCACAGAACTAGATCATAGGAGACAAGAAGGCTGGAATGAGAACAAGAAGTAAGTCACTGAACACTAGATGTTTAATTTGTGATTTTGAGCATAAATCTATTAATACTACACTAGAAAATGAAGAATGGGTCAGTGTCATGAATAAAAAGATAGAGAAAATTGAGAAGAACAAGACATTAAAACTAGTACCAAGACTAGATGACAAGAATGTCATCAGTACCAAATGAAAACAAGCAGAATGAGAATGGATAAGTTACAAGGAACAAAGCAAGGTTAGTATGCACAAGAAGAAGGTATTGATTATGGAGAAACCTTTGCACCCATTGCTAGAATATAAGGAGTCATAATTTTACTTGCTTATGCTGCCTACAAAGGATTCATGGTATACCAAATGGATGTCAAATCTACATTTCTAAATGGAATACTAGAGGAAGAGGCATACATTGAACAACTTGAAGGGTTTGTTGATCCAGACAAGAAAAACATAGTATGTATACTACACAAAGTCTTGTATGGATTGAAAAGAGCATCGAGAGCCTAGTATGAAAGACTTCACTCCTATCTCATAAGTATTGGATTTGTAAGAACTAGTGAAAACAACAATCTGTATTTAAAAGAAGATACTGATGATAACATTTTGATTGCTAAAATATTTGTTAATGATATCATATTTGGAGGCAATGATATGTTATGAAAATAATTTGCTAATGAAATGAGAAAAGAGTTTGAGATTTCAATGTTTGGAGTGATCAAATTCTTTCTTGGTCTAACAATTCCTCAACAAGATGCAAACATATATTGTTAGTAATAACTAAGGGGGGGTGACTCAGTGGCCTCAAAAAATTACCCTTTCAAACTTAACCACCAATCAATAAACCTCAGATTATTATGTCCCTAAAAAATGCATGCCATGAAATACTAATATTGATTAACTGTATGTCACTGTTCTCTCTCAATCCTTATTCTTTCTTGATTACCGATAAGCAGTATAAATATTTACCAAAAATTAGTAAATAAGTAGAGTATACCGATCAATCCAGAGTTAACTATGTAAGATACAAAATAGTAAAGAAATGAATCATACACACATAACACATGAATTTTTAATGTGGAAACCTTGTTAAGGGAAAAACCACTGGGATCGGTACCCCAAATTTTCACTCTTCTGAAGTGAGCCCTATTAGGAGCCAACCATGTTAAAGGTTACAAACACACTTTTAAGTGTGACCTTGTTAGAGGATTTTATACATAGAGGTTATCACTTAGTATCGGGCATCTATTGCTACCATCCTTGAATCAGGCTCCTTCTTAGATTGTCAATAGGTATTGGGAAAATCCAATGATACTTTCATGAATCAACCTTTTTGGCACTCCTTGGGATGTACCTCAATATATAGAAGACTGTTAAGTCCTACTCAGTTAAGAGACTTGATGCTTCAATGGTTAAACTAAAACACTATGAACTATTCATATTGCAACTTTGAACTGCATATTTTTAGATCTATTTAAGTACAATACCTCTCTGATCAATGTATCAATTCAATCCTTTATACTCCATTACTTTCTTCTTTGTGATACTGTTCTCATTATTCGTCAATGTCTGCAGAATTTATTAGCTCTCCTTTAGCTTGATTGATCAGGACTGTATGAATTTTTTCTTTATCAGTTTCTCTTTAGCATCCTCTTTCTATTCACTCCCCTTAATCCCATTCATAAATGAATTAATCTTGTCTCTTATATAGACATGATATTCATTGTTTCTTGATTCTTGATTCTTGATTCTTGGCATGTAAAATAATCCAGCCAATTAGATTTAAAGCATAACTCCTGATTTGTCTCGTAGTTATCTTCTTGCCAACTGTACAAATCATCTTTAAATCAATTACTTAACTCTGGTCAAATAAAACAAAGAAAACAACCAGTTAAGTCTATCTTTAGCTCTTGCCAGCTAGATATTTTGTCATTTTTTGAACTCTCTATTCTATCGGTCACCTGTGCAGTTAGTCATCGGTGACAACTGACAGTTCCATCAGTGGGACTCCAGTTAGCTTCGTGATTTCTGTCTATCAGGCATCATTGGAATTTTACTCATCAGGCAACTCTATCTTTAGCTCTGTCAGGCATCCTGTGGTTTTGCTTCATCAGGAAACACTATGCTTCTGATCATTGTGTATCACTATGACTGTTCTTCTTTTCTTTTACCGATGGTGTGCACTCCATTGGTGTTGTTTGTCACTTAGTTAATACTTGACTTTTATGTATTTCTGAAAGCATAACCTTTATTCCTTTGGTTCTCTAAATTCTTTGGCATTATGTACATGACCGTATAGATGATATCAAGTTGACATCAATGATAATGTAGACCATTAACTGATTTAATTCTTTGCATTATCTTCAACTTAACATTATCAAACATTCAATAAGTTACATGTCATCAATCTCTCCCTTTGGCATTGATGGAAACATACTATATTATAACACTATACTATTTCTAATACAATATTAAATACAATAGTTGAGATTCATCAAACTACCAATCTTTTTGTTCTGTCAACTGATAAATGTCTGACCTTCTGTAAGCTCTATTTTAGCTTAGATTTGATTCTTTTAGCTCTTTATATTCTGATGTGTTGTGTCCTCTTCTCTTTTCAATTTCTCTCTTTGACTGTTCTTTCTCTTTTGATGTCTTTTTCTCTTGTCATCAACTCTCCCTTTATATAATCTTTCATACAATTTCTCTCCCTAAGGATATAATCTCTCTCCCTGTCGGAGTAATGTGATAATGGATAATCTTTCTCTCTTTCTAGAAAGATGTGATAATATCAATAATCTCTCTCCCTTTGACAACAATGCCAAACAAATATTTTACAAATATTTGACATTAATGTCAAACAATCAATTTTCTCCATATATTCCTTGAATTTCCCTTATCCATCAGCAATACAATAATATTCGATGGTGCTCAGTTCTGATATATACATGTCTGTATATAGATGTAGCTTTGAAGTTCATCTCTTTGCTTGCATCAACATGTATGATATCCTGATAATATGTAGGTTGATGCAGCTTTTAGTCAGTTTACTTACTGGTAGATAGGGGTTTGACCCCTAGTCTCTTTCTCAAGTACTCAAATGTATCCTTGAGCAGTATCTTGGTGAAGATATCAGATAATTGTTCTTTGGATTGCACATACTCAAGTGTCACTTCCTTTTCCTGGACTTGTTCTCTCAAATAATGATACTTGATGACAATGTGTTTAGTCTTGGAATGCATGACTAGATTCTTGGAGATGTTTAATGCACTAGTGTTATCACAATAGATAATCACTATTTTTAAGATCTTCATATACATACCTTCCAGTAACTATTTGATCCATGCAATATTTGAGCAATTTGTAGCAGAAACAACTTACTCTACTTTTGCAGTAGACTGAGAGATGCGTCCTTGCTTCTTACTAATCCATGTGACAAGTCTGTCACCTATAAAGAATGTTGCTCCAGTTGTGCTCTTCTGGTCATCAAGATTTCTAGACCAATCAATGTTGGTAAACACCTTAAGTTCAAATTTTCTTTCTCTTCTATAACATAAGCCATATTCCTCGATATTCTTTAGATATCTCAAAATTATTTTCACAGCAGTCATATGTGATTCCCCGGGGTTAGCAAAAAATCTAGCAACAATTCCTACTACATGTGCAATATCTGGTCTAGTGTGTACAACATACATGAGTTTTCCAATCATTGATCTGTATGTAGAACCTCCCCCATTTCCCTTTTAAGATTGACATTCTAAGGGGCATGGATTGAGTTTATTATTGCATTTTAGACCTTGTATTACCCTCGTGATATTGTACCCTCAGGGTGATCTATGCTTACCTAATTAGTGATACCTTCCTTGGACTTGAGATACTTTGTGAGGTTCTGATATGTTATGATTTTCCTGGTTGGGATGATCTTGTGATTTTTTGAAAATCTGGTGAGAGGTGTATATTTGACCCACTAAGTCTAATTTATCCTTGTTCTCATTTTGTGACTATCCCTACAGTTGCGCTTGGAAATTTGGAGAGAACCTACTCGGGTCAACATAGAATTCCTCTATCCTTAAGGACCTTGTGTGTGAATCCTTTATGATACATCATGTAAATTATGTATTGTGGGATAAGACTGGACTTTGATGTACTCTATTTCTTCTTACTCATGCTAACGGTTCTACAAAACATGATGTTGCATTAGGACTTATTAATTTACTGATTATCATGACCACCAGTTAAGTGTTTGATTAGCATGGATTAAATTATAATAAGGAAATGGTATCCATAATGGATGAGTTATGATTCTGATAAATGATAGGCAATTATATGTTATTTGCATAAGAACATGAACTGGTCATTCGATTTAAGTCATGAGTGTAATATGTAGAGATATTCATTTAATGATTAAAAGGGATTTGCAATTAAATATTAGATTGGTTAAATTAAATGGCTAACATGACAATGTTATGATAGATTATCATTGTATGCATTGTGCTTAGTATGATTATATTTGTGAGGCCTCACCACAAACCCCATTGTAGCTTTCCATATTTATGCTTATGATAGACTTAGCACATGATACATTATATTTTGATGCACTATGGACTTTATGGATTTTATGCCTTATGTCATGGATTGATCATTTCGGATGTTGGATACATGATACTTTATGATGCACCTTATGGACTATATTATGTTTCTATTATGGACCTTTTATTTCGAGACATTTGATTTGAAAAAATATTATGATTATGTGATGGATTTTTTATGATATGAGAATTATGAGAAATTGACATTTAATTGAGTTATCATGCAATGTGAATCTTACTTTATGTTATATGATTAAATGAAGTTATTATTTCTTATGATCTTAGGTAATAAATCTAGTATGTAGATGTTTCCTTAAGATTTTGAATATTGTTTATTTTCTCTCTGAAGCACATTTTATCTCTTTGGACTATTGATACTTGAATTCAGTATGCAGGTATGAGACCATGGTATTAAATCCGGGGAACCAAACATAGCTATATGTGAACTCAGTTTAATCCAAGGTTGCATCTAATGAGAGACAAGACCTCATTGTATCATGATTTAATTTGTAAACGTAAATGTTTGATTGTTGGAATTTAGTTCATAAATGTTATATTTATATTTAAATTCTTTGTGTGTTATTCCCAAGTGGATATGACATGTGTCTAGTGATGTGTAAGTGTTTGCATGTGTCACTTGACACATGTGTATGTACTTAAGACCATGAAATGTCCACTTGGTGATTGGGTGACCATCTACCTAGGTTAGTACCAAGTAGATCCCCATGTATTTTCTTTGATTAGAGAGCTGGAGGTGTGGTCACTTCAATGAAATTTCGTGAGTATTCTTTTAGTGGACTTTTGGGGGGTTAGAAAGGTTCCTAGGGGTGTGTTAGGGTCTTTTTTAGGTATCCCACTTGTTATACCTATGGGTAAGGGTCATTTTTAACCTTAGGATAACCCTTAGTTGACCAAGAGACCATTCCACAAGTTGGATTTCCAAGTTGGACGAAAATCAACTTTTGAAAGCATGATCTTAGATAGACCACTCTTCCATTTTGATGCAAAGACCTTACTCACCTTTTTGAGCTTCCCCTTTTTGGATCCAATTTTAGAAATCTGTAAGAGGCTTAGAGAAGAGATACCAATGGGAGGCTTTCTTTTTTCTTGTGAGTTCTAGTGGCCTTTTTAGTAGTGACTCTCCATGTTGGAGAGTTTGAACACCCACTCTCTATCTTAGAGACATGGCTAGTTTTGCAGAAGCTTGGAAGGACTTAGGCAAAAAGGGAGCTCTTCATCAAATTCATACCTAAATCTGAGATCTAGGTTGGTGATACCATCTCTTTGTGCTTGTTGCATTTTCTTGAGTTGCATTCATCGTAGAAGAATGTAGTTTATGTGCAAAATACTTGTTGCATGCAATCTTATCATGTTTGTATATGTGTTGTAATGGAGGATTTGGCTTTAGTTTCCTTCTTGTATTGTGATTTACTCTATAAAGTGTTGAATGCTTTTTCTTATGGGAGTCTCAAGGTCCACTCACCCTTGGGAGGGAAGAGTAGTCTTGGGGGTGAAGGTGTAGTGAAAGCCCATAGGTGTAGACTCTCTCCTCAAGGAGGAGAGGGAGAAAACATGGAGTATGAGCTCCATGAAGTCAATCCACCTTTTTTATTTTGGGGTTCATAAGGGATTTGTTTATGGCTTGAAGTCTTGGGGGGTATAAGGGAGTTGTTGTGCACTTGGAAGGAGATGAGAAGATGTTGTTTTATGATGTCTTGTGAAGGCTATTTTTTTTCTTGCTTTGGATGAATTTCTCCACTTGGGTACTTGGTCCACTTCACCCCATTGCAGGGTCAATATGTGACCCATTGTGACAGCCTTGGTTGGGAATTTTTTTTTTTGTGTCTTTGTAGCTTTGTCTTTGTTTTTTTTGTTGTGTGTGTAACCTACCTACACTTGGTTCCCCAAGCTCGGGGGTGGCCTCTTAGAGGCCTAGGCTGGGAGCTGAGCATCCCATGGTCAAGTTGTAAACTTATTACAGGTTATGAATATAAAGCTGAGTTAAAGATGGTGGGAAAGAAAGAAATGAAATGTTTTTTTTAAGTGTAGATTTTCTCATTGTTGGCCATTTGTAAAAATCATAAATTCCTTGAAAGGAAAAGAATGCAATTGCACTCTATAATAGGAAGATTAAAGAGACTTATAATGGATTCTTGCAAAGAAAAATTATAGAAGTTGCATGTAATGATTTTCTTGTAACAAAATGTTGTGCACTTTCTAAAATTTATATCCTGCATATCACTCTTTAAATTTTTTGTATATTACATATCACTCTTTAAATTATTTATTTTTTTATTTTGCAAATCACTATGTAAAATTGGTGTTCTGCATTTTATGATGCATTTTCTTAATCATGAGAAATTAGTAGAGATTTGACAAAACATTAGATGAATATTGAGGTTTATAAAAAGTTAATTGTCTGAGTGATAAAGTTGCAAGTTTATTTCCACTCTGTAAAAAGAGGGGGGTTCCCTGTTATTGCCAATAAGGTGCCAAGTAATTCAGTTTTTGAAAGGAAAATGAAAAATATTTGCAATCATTCTAAAATAGAAAACGAAATGTAATTGTTTAGCCATTTAAGAATTTAAAGCTCTCCATGAAGTACATCAATTTATTCATTTTGAAACTATCTATTTAGCCAATGCTTATGAAATTAAAAAAAATTTAAATTTTTTTTTCTTAGAGTTAAAGAACTAGTTATAACCTAGAGTAGGAAATTCAACACTTTAAACAGATTGGAATAGATATATTCTAAGAGGAGAGAACCCTACAAATAAATGAAGGATTTTGTTCCAAATTATGAAAATACCAGGTAAAATAGTAAGGACCCCTCCATGTGAAACAAAGTAAATTTTCTATTTGTACAGGAATTTGAACCAGTATATAAATTGCGTAGATTATAACTCCACACCTCTTAAAACTATGATTTAACAAAAGGAAATTAAATTTCATGGATAGAATTGAAATACACACTTAAACCTGGTCTTACCTCTACCCTTATTCTGATGGAAGGATAAAAAAAAAAATTCTCCACATCCGCCGCCTGGAAATCTCATCATTTTCATTTTATTTATTTTCTTTAATAGAGAAAACAATACTATGAACAAAAGAATGACCTCCATATTCACAATTTCATCTCTGTCGACCCAGTAGTTGCAAAAAAAAAAAAAGCCCTAGTTGTCGCCAGCTCCTCTATTGTCAAAAATGTATGAAGGAAATCATATATTAAGAGCAAGTAAAATTTTAGGACACGTTGAATACCTAGATTAGGGCACACATGTTTTCCATTTATTAATAAAATAAATGAACTCATGACTCCTTGTTTAGCATAAAATTGTTCACAAGAAAAATAAATGCACAAAATTTCATTTTCCTTTTTACGAACCCTTGAAAATTCAAGAATATGTCCTCAAAAAAAAAGAGGACTAGTATATATATATATATATATATATATATATATATATA
>MU224979.1:2766084-2786653 GCA_018584345.1 Thuja plicata | reverse complement strand
TTCTTATATAAAATTTCCATCTAAATTTTACATTTATTAATTCATTGCAAAAGAGTCTCCTAAAAAGCCTACAAAAGGGGAAAATAAAAAGATCAAACCAATAGAATTTGAATTTCATTATTTTATTTCTAGTATATAATAAACTTCTATTTAATGCTTTTTTTAAAAAAAAATAAATCTTTCTTGCTTAACAAGTATAAAATAACAATTCACACGTCTATGAACATTTTCCACTTGGAGTTACTTTTTAACTCCACCTTTCCTATTTATAAAATCTTCCACCTAACTTCCAAATCAATAACAAAAATATAGGAATCTCTAAAGTAATAAGAAGGGGAATTAGTTTAAGTTTACCCTAACTTTAAGGAAATAATAAAATAACCAAAATAATATTAAATGCGTACCTTTCCTTAAAAGAAAAGAATCTTCTTTCGTAATATATTCTTAGGGAAAAGAATTAAGGGTACTTAGTATAAATGAATGAAATACACTTAAGTAAGAAATTTAAATTATATATATTTCCTTAGTATATTTATTAAAGTAAAATTAAATATTAATTAATGGTTGAATAATATTTCTTCTTTTAAATATAATAAGTATGTATGGATTAATTTAGAATAATTATTTATTAAATGTATATTGATTTTTCTTGAGTAAATTTGATTCTAACATCATGTGAAAGTATAAAATGTTATTATGAGAATCTAGTAAATATTTACATATTTATGATTAATATTACTTATGTTTGACATTCAAAGTGCTTCTAATATATATACCATTAGAAGTCTTGACGACATCATAGATTACTTGTGACTTTTATTTAATAGAGACGTAGGCAACCACGTGTGGGAAAAACTGAGGTTTTAGGGGTGGAGTCATGATATTCTTTTTAGACCAAACTTTATCTTACCCAAGATCTTCTCCCAAGTGTGAGTGTGGTGTTGTTTGCACACCAGATTGTTAACAATGTCCCCTCTTTCTTCGTATGCAAATATCTGGTATTTAAATATATATGTTTATTTAAAAAAAAAATTAGTGTGATTTTAGTTGTAAATGTTAGGCATGACACTGTATATAGTCTGATTTACGTCTGTTGTCTTGTCCTCCTTTGTCAACTTACATCCAGTAGCCATCGGTGTTCCAACTGGTTTGGAATCTTCCATCTTGAATATTTTCAGGACCTCTTTAATGTATTTAGACTGTGTAATGAAACTACCTTCACTTTGTTGAATGATTGTAAGACCAATAAAGAACTTGATCTCTCCAAACATAGACATCTCAAACTCTTTACTCATCTCATTAGCAAATTATTTGCATAGCATATCATTTCCTCCAAATATGATGTCATCAACAAATATTTCAGCAATCAAAGTGTTAGCATCAGTATCTTCCTTTAAATAAAGATTTCTATTTTCACTAGTCCTTACAAATCCAAGACTTATAAGATAGGAATGAATTCATTCATACCAGGCTCTAGGAGCTTGTTTAAATCCATACAAGGCTTTGTGAAGTCTACATACCATGTTTCTCTTGTCTATATTGACAAACCCTTATGGTTTCTCAATGTATACCTCTTCTTCAAGTATTCCATTTAGGAATGCTGACTTGACATCCATGTGGTATACCTTAAATCTTTTGAATGTAGCATAAGAAAGTATTATTCTTACTCCTTCTAACCTAGAAATAGGTTCAAAGGTCTCTCCATAGTCTATACCTTCCTCTTGTGCATACCCCTTGCATACTAGTCTTGCTTTGTTTCTTGTGACTTCTCCATTCTCATTCAGCTTATTCTTGAATATTTATTTAGTACCGATGACATTCTTGTCATCTGGTCTTGGCACAAGTGACCATGTCTTGTTCTTTTCAATCTGTCCAATCTCATCATTCATAGCACTTATCCATTCTTCATTATCAAGTGCAGCATTGACAAATTTTGGTTCAAACTCATATATTAAACAATTTGAGTTTAAAGACTTACTTCTTGTTCTTGTACTAGCTTTCTTATCTCCTATGATCTGGATCTCTAGATGGTTCCTTCTTACATATATTGCAAGTACATGTACATCTCTTTGTGTATCAGCTTGATTATCATTTTGTTCTATATTTTGTTCTTCATCACCTTGCACATTATTTTGATCATTATCTTGACCATCAGTAATTGCAGCCTGACTGTTGGTTGCAACATTTTGTTGTTATGGAATTAAGCATTGTTTCTCAGGCAGAGTGTTGGGTTCTTCACAATATATAAACTTTTTGTATTCCTCTGGTTCTTTTGTGCTTTCCAGCTCATTCTTTTCTACAAATTCATCTATCTTTACATTTGCACTTTCAACAATTTTGTTAGAACCCTTGATAAGACATTTATAAGCCTTGATTTTAGTGGAATACCCTAGAAAGATACCTTCATCACTTTTGGTGTTAACCTTTCCATTTCTATCATCCTTTAAGATATAACATTTACTACCAAAGATCTTGAAGTAACTTACATTGGGTGTTTTACCATACCATAGCTCATAAGGTGTCTTCTTTGTGTCCTTCTTCAATTGTACTATGTTTAGTGTGTAGACAACAATACTGACAGCTTCCCTCCAGGAGATTTAGGTGATGCCTTTCTCTATCATTAGTGTTCTAGCACAATCAACTATTGATCTATTTCTTCTCTCAGCAATCCCATTTTTCTATGGTGTTCTTGGTGTAGAAGCCTGTCTTTTTATACTATGCTCATTACATAAATTAGTGAATTCACCTTATATGAATTATCCTCCTCTATCTAATCTCAATCATTTAAAATCCTTACCACTTTGTTTCTCTACCATATCCTTATACCATTTAAACATCTTGAATTCTTTAGATTTATCTTTTAGAAACATAACTGTCATCATTCTAGAGTAATCATCAACAAAGAGAATAAAATATCTATCTCCATAATAACTCTTTGTCCTGATTGGTCCACATAGGTCAATATGGACTAATTCTAGAATATCATCGGATGTATGGGTTTTACTTTTGAAACTATACTTTTTCATCTTACCTTTTTGACAATTCTTGCACATGATTTTGTCGGGCTTTGTCATCGTCAGTAAGCCTCTTACATTTCTCCTTCTACTTATTTTCATCATGTTGTCAAAATTCACATGACACAATCTTTTGTGCCATAGCCATATGTCTTCATTTCTATTCATTAAGAAAGTGGTGTTAGTATCATTCAGATAGAATAAGTTACCTTTTGTCTATTCATCGGTACCAATCAATCTTCCTAATTCATTGAAGATCTTTGCCTTCTTATTCTCAAATGCTACTCTGTGACCTAAATTATTTAGCTGATAAACACTCAATATATTATAATTCAATCCTTTTACCCAATAATAATTTTCACATTTAATCAGGTTATTCAACATTATTGTTCATTTACCTTCAACTAGACAAGGTGTATCATTACCCATTCTTATTGTACCACCATTATAATACTCAAAAGTGTTAAACTTTTCTTTGTCACTGGTCATGTGGTGAGTGCAGCCACTATCTATAATCCAGATGTCATTCTTGCTAACCTTAGATGTGAGTGTAGTTTCTACATACCTTTCATCTTCATCTAAATCATCTTTCACAGCCACAAATACCATCTTGATGTCTTTATCAAGTTTGGTGTCAGTATTTTCATCTTTGCAAGTAGCTAGGTAGTTGGCTTTCTTGCCTTTGTCCTTGTAGTCTCGGGACTCTCTTCTTTCTGATTGTTGGTAACTTCTATAATCTTTGTTATCACCTCTGTCAGATTTGTTTTCACAAGATCTGTCATTACTTCTATCATCTTTTCTTATGTTAGGACATCTTGTAGAAAAGTGTCTAATCTCTTTACAATTAAAACATACAAGTGGTAACTTGCCTTTGTATTTACCTTTGCCTCTCTACATTCTTCTAGCCATAAGTGCTTCTATTTCATCTAGATCTTCTTCTTCAATTTCACTTTCACTATCTCTTCTAGATGTGTGTCTATGACTTGATTTTCTTATTCTCATAAAAGACTTAAATGTAGACTCTAATTTTGGTAGGACACTATTGTCAAAGTTATTCATCTCAAATGAAATCAGTCTACCAATTAAACTATCAAGAGTAACTGTATTGTTTGCTACTGCTCTCATTTCTTGAATGAAAGAAACTCTAATAGCATATATAGGAAGTAAGGTTCTTAAGATTTTACTTACCACTGTCTCCTCTTCAAGTATACCTCCAACTCCTCGTATAGCATTGACTACTTCTTTGATTCTTGTGTTGTACTGTGTGATGTTTTCTCATTCTTTCATTCTAAGATCATCAAATTTTCCTCTAAGGCTTTCTGCCTTGGCTCTCTACCAATAAAACTCAGATTATTATGTCCCTACAAGATGCATTTCATTAAATACTAATATTGATTAACTATATGTCAGTGTTCTCTATCAATCCTTCTTCTTTCTTGATTACTGATAACTAGTAATACTATTTACCAAAACTTAGTAAATAAGCAGAGTATACTGATCAATCCAAAGTTAACTATGTCAGATACAAAATAGTAAAGAAATGAATCATACACACATAACACATGAATTTTTAACGTGGAAACCCTATTAAGGGAAAAACCACTGCGACCGGTACCCCAAATTTTCACTCTTCTGAAGTGAGCCCTATTAGGAGCCAACCCTACTAAAGGTTACAAACACAATGTTAAGTGTGACCTTGTTAGAGGATTTTATACATAGAGGTTGTCATTTATTATCGGGCATCTATTGCTACCATCCTTGAATCAACCTCCTTCTTAGACTGTCAATAGGTATCAGGGAAATCCAATGCTACTTTCATGAATCAACCTTTTTGGCACTCCTTGGGATACACCTCAATATATAGAAGACTGTTAAGTCCTGCTCAGTTAAGAGACTTGATGCTTCAATGGTTAAATTGAAACACCATGACCTATTCATATTGCAACTTTTAATTGCAGATTTTCAAATCTATTTAAGTACATTACCTCTCTGATCAATGTATCAATTCAATCCTTTGTGCTCCATTACTTTCTGATCTGTGATGATGTGCTCAATGTTCGTCGATATCTGTAGAATTCCTTAGCTCTCCTTTAGCTTGATTGATTAGGACTATATGAAGTTGTTCTTCATCAGTTTCTCTTCAGCATCCTCTTTCTATTCACTCCCCTTAATCCATTTGTAAATGAATTAAGCTTGTCTCTTATATAGACATGATATTCATTACTTCTTGATTCTTGATTCTTGGCATGTAAAACAATCCAGCCAATTAGATTTAAAGAATAACTCCTTATTTGTCTTGTAGTTATCTTCTTTCCAACTGTATAAATATCTTTAAATCAATTACTTAAATCTGGTCAAATAAAACAAAGAAAACAAACAGTTAAGTCTATCTTTAGCTCTTGCCAGCTAGATATTTTGTCATTTTCTGAACTCTCTATTCTGTCAGTCACCTCTGTAGTTAGTCATTGGTGACAAATGATAGTTTTGTTGATGAGACTCCAGTTAGCTTTGTTATCTCCTTCCTTCAGGCATCATTGGAATTTTACTCGTCGGGCAACTCTGTCTTTAGCTCTGTTGGGCATCCTGTAGTTTTTCTTTCTCGAGCAACACTATGCTTCTGATCATTGGGTATCACTATGACTGTTCTTCTTTGCTTTTACTGATGGTGTGCACTCCATCGGTGTTGTTTGTCACTTAGTGAATACTTGAATTTTATGTATTGTTGAAAGCATAACCTTTGTTCCTTTGGTTCTCTGAAGTCTTTAGCATTATGTACATGACCGTATAGATGATATCAAGTTGACATCAATGACAATACATACCATTAACTGATTTAATGCCTTGCATTATCTTCAAATTAACATTGTCAAACATTCAATCAGTTACATGTCATCATATATATCACACAATCCAAATAAATCAAGGAAGTGCTAAAGATATTCAAAATGGAAGATTCAGAGGAATAATAAAATACAAAGAGATTAATCCTTATAAAGGAGATTGAACACCAAGTAGGTGGAGAAACCTAGGTTGCATGAATAATTAATAAAGAATTAATTATTGCATGCCTAAAGTTTAGCTTAAGTGAATAAGAGATAAAAAGGTGACTTAAACAATTAAATCAATAATTATTTAATTAATAAGTGAGCATAGAAATACCTTTTTACTCTAACACCCCCCTCTTAAGATAAACTTAGGGAGAAGATATAACCTAGAAGAAACTACTAAAAGCAGTAAATTTGGGTCCCAGCAATAAGGTATGATCAGGTACCCAATCATAATCAAATCTCTGTAAAGTGGAGAAATAGAGAAAACCACCTAGGAAAAAACTCTACTCCAAAAAGAGATGGAAAAAATCGTGCTGAAAAATAATGGCTCAAGAGAATCTCTCAAAACCATAAGTACAAACAACCCCCCCATGAGAGAGGATCGAGGCTCCAAAGCCACCCCTAGAATGATAGAACCCTTGTGTTGATGATCGGACCCATGTGGCTCCACTATAGAAGAAACAAAGGCACTGGAGGAAGAAGAGGAAACCCCTGAATGTGAGGAGAAATTGGAAGGCCTAGCTGAATCTCAAAAGAAAATGCATGAGACTCTTGTAACAGAATCCCCAATGAAGGTGGGCCAATGGATGTGCTGAATCTATCATCTGGGAGGAGATGAATATCCTTGAGTATGTCCTCAACAACTGTAGTAGGTGGCTCAATGTGTGGAGTGATAATGTCTGGAAAAGTTGAAAAGCAATCCTGATGAACATATGTAAACTCAACATGAGGTGGAGGTGTAGAAGTTAGAACATTGATCTCAGGAACTATACATAAGTTTAAGTGACCCAACTTCACCTCAATAGGCTCTTCTGAAAAAGGATAGCTATTGTTCGACAATGGATTTGGTGGACCAAAATGAGAGAAGGAGTACAAGCGCGAAGAATGATCAAATGTCCCTGTAGCAATAATATTGCATGTCTCGCTGTCTTTGATGTGTACTGAATCTAGAGTAAACTCAACTGTCCTCCCTGTCCCACTATGATTTATCTGATAGATAGAGAGAAGTTAGAGGACAAAGATGGGACACATAGTACATCATGGAATGCACCATCATCAATGTAAATAGAACCTTTCCTGCATACAGTCATAACAATGTTATTCCCCATCAAAATACAAAGAGATCAATCCTTATAAAGGAGATCAAACACCAAGTAGGTGGAGAAACCTAGGTTGCATGAATAATTAATAAAGAATTAATTATTGCATGCCTAAAGTTTATTTTAAGTGAACAAGAGATAAAAAGGTGACTTAAACAATTAAATCAATAATGATTTAATTAATAAGTGAACATAGAAATACCTTTTTACTCTAACAGATTTCAAGCTAGTTGGAACACCTATGACAATCGGATGCATGCTGACAAAGGAAGAAAAGTCACCTGAGGTAAATTAGACTCTATATAGATCAATGATTGGAAAAATAATATATGTTGTTCATACTAGACCAAATATAGAACACACAATTGGAATAGTTGCAATATTCTCTACTAATCCCAAGGAATCACACATGACTATTATCCAAAAAATTTTGAGATATCTAAAGAATAATGAGGACTATGGATTATGATATAATAAAAAGGGAAAATTTGAGCTTCAAGTCTATACAGATGCTGATTGGGCTGGAAACCTAGATGATAGGAAGAGCACAATTGGAGGAGCATTCTTTATGGGTGACAAACTTGTCACATGGATCAGCAAGAAGCAAGGATGCATCTCACAATCTACTTCAGAAGCATAATATGTGATTGTTTCTGAAAATTTCTCTAATATTGCATGGATCAAACAATTACTGGAAGGTATGAATATGAAGATTCTTGAACCAGTGATTATTTATTGTGATAATACCAGTGCAATTAATATTTCAAAGAATCCAGTCATGCATGCTAAGACTAAGCATATTGCTATCAAGTATCATTACTTAAGAGAACAAGTGAAAGAGAAAGAAGTGATACTGGAATATGTTCAATCCAAGGAACAATTAGCTAACATATTCACCAAACTATTGCCTAAAGATACATTTGAGTACCTGAGAAAGAGACTAGGGTTCCAACCCTTGTTTATTGGTCACTAAAGATGATGAGGAGGTTGCATCAGCCTACACACAAATCAGATGATCATTCATGTTGATGCAAGCTAAGAGATGGACTGCAAAGTTACATCTATACATAGAAAGGTACATATCTGCACAAAACACCAGAGAAATTTTGGCTAATATAGAGCAACATTGCTGATGGAAAGGGAAATTAAAGGAATATATTAAAACTGGGATTGACTTTGGCATTGTTGTCAAAGAGAGAGAGACAATATTCTAAGGGAGAGATGTAAATTTTAAGGGAGAGATTATATCTAAAGGAAGAGATTACATATGAAATATCCATCATGAGGAAGAGGAATACATAAAAAGGGAGAGATTACTGTCAAAAGGAAAAGGAAATGATAAAGGAGGGGAACAATCAAAGGGAGAGCACAAATTAGAATCATAAGTTGATACATCTATCCAGTGAAGGGATTAAAGAATGAAGAAAGTACTCTACAAGAATCAAATATAAGCTACAAGAGCTTACCGAGGGCCAGACTTTTGTATTGGTTATAGAACAATAAGTTTGGTAGTTTGATGAACCACAACTGATATATTTAATAATGTATTAGTAGCATGTAGTAATGTAGTGTATTTCCATCAATGCCAAAGGGAGATTTTGATGAACATAAACTGATTGAATGCTTGAAGATGTTAAGTTGATGATCACTGAGTTGCAGAAAGTTAATGCAAGACACTAAATCAGTTAATGTATTGTATTGTCATTGATGTCAACTTGATATAATCTGATTGGTTGTATACATAGTGTCAAAGAATTCAAAGAACCAGAGAGAGAAAGGTTATGCTATTAGTAATGCATAAAAGCTCAGTATTCACCAAGTGACAAAAGACACTGACAAACAATGCACATTGATGGATAATACCAAAAGTAGAGTCACAATGATACCCAAGCAAGCATTACCGATGAGTAGAACCAGAGTGTTAACCGACGGATAGAAAACACTGATAGAGAGACAACCCCAATGGATAGTGTAACCCGAGGATAGTGAAACCTAAGAATTCATAGTATTTCCTGATGGAAAGACATAGCGTTGCCTAAGAGAAAGTGTTAACCAAAGCTATCTATAGTTTTCACCGATGGGAACTGAAGTTGCTTCCTGAGCTATCTATAGTAGTCACCGAGCACAACTTAAGTATTGACTAATGAGAACTAAAGTTATGAAAATGAGAAAAGACTTAGTTGGAAAAATCTAAAGATAGAGTTAACTAATTGATCACATTGTTTTCATCAACCAGTTAACATATAAAGATGAGAAGGATTTTTAAAGCTATTTTATTTCGGTTGTCAAGGAGAAATCTACTAGATAAAACTAAAGTAAGTTTTAAAGTGAGAAAACCTAGAAATGTGGATCACGCTAAGAACAAGAAATTCAAGGAATTAGAAATGGTGAAATTGTGTTTATAAAGAGACAAGCTAATTCATAATGAATTAGGTGGGTGAATAGAGAAGAGGATTCTGAAGAAAGAATATTGTTGAAGAAAGACTTCATACAGTCTTGATTAATCAAGCTGAAGGAAAGACCTAAAGTTTTTTGTGGAAACCAAGCAATAGAGAAACAACATCACCGAGTAGAAAGAAGTGGAGCAAATTTATTGAAAAGAGACATTGATCAGAAAGGTATTGTGTGCTTACAATAGATCTGAAAATCTGCAAAGTTTAGTTGTATATGTGAACAGATCATTTACTATTTTAGTTTAACCATTGGATCAGAAAGTCTCTTAACCAAGCAGGATTTAACTAGCCTTTCTATATTGAGATACATCCCAAGGAGTATCAAAAGGTTTGGTTATGAAGATAGCATAGTGAGATTCCCGATATCAAGTGACAAAATACACTAGGTTTGGTCATGAAGATAGAATAGATATGCCAGATATCAAGTGATAAACTATTCTATTTAAATCCTCTAACAAGGTCACACCTAATAGTGTGTTTGTAACCTTTAACAGGGTTGGCTCTTCATCGAGCTCACTCTAGAAGAGTAAAAATTTTGGGTTGCCGGTCCCAAGTGGTTTTTCCTTTAAAAGGGTTTCCACGTTAAAAATCCATGTGTCAAATGTGTTTATGAGTCATTGCTTTCATGTTTGCATTGTACACATTACTAAAACAAGATTTTTAGTAATCACTAAGTTATTTACTATATTTCGGTAAATAAAGACTACTAATCAGTAAATCATAAGAATAAGGTTTAAATAGTGAACTTTGAGTAGTAGTTATTTGATTATATTATTTCAATTCATTCATCTTGTAGGACTAAAGATAACTAGAGGCTTATAATTGTGGTATTAGGTTTTTGGGTTGATTTAATGATTAATTTTTGAGGCCACTAATTCACCCACCCTCTCAATTATTTCTAACAGTAAGAATAGATAATTTACTTGATATACCCATGACAGTAAGAGAAGAGGAAAATTTTGATAGGACTGAAGGAAAACAAGTTGAGATTACAAAGAAATGAGAGGAAACAAAGCATGAGTAAACTGAAATCAGCCCATCTTCTAGTAGAACTGAGAATTTTTTAAGAGAGTCACATGAATCACTTGGTTTGCAAATTCTTAATGATCTTGAGGGCATGGAAGAAGAAGAGGTGAGAAAAATACCAATATTGGCTCAAGTTAAGTCAATAAAAAAATCCTTGAGTAAGAAGGAGAAGGAAAGTAAACTATTATTCAAGGTTGTTGATGTACTTTCAATAACTTTACCACATGTGCAGATCAATCAATGTAATGTTATATCTAATATTTAAGAAGATTTTTTGGATAATTTTGATGCACATTTTAAATCCTTAGAGAAGGCAGTAGAGGACAAAGCTCACAAGAATTTTGTGAATAAAAGATTTCATCATTTATGCTTGTTGATTAGTCAAGATAAGAAATATTTACACACTGGAATAAATGATATTATAAGAGAAATCAAGGAAGGAAGTGTAGTTTTGCAACTATGTATAAATAATTTTAGTCATATGTCTGATATTGATAAACTTTTTGAAGATAAGGAAAAATCCTTTGAATCATGATAGGATTTTGCATCTGATATTTTGAAGGAAGTTGTCAAAATAAATTATAAGATCAAGGTCTTGAAAGTGGAGAGGTAGAGAATGCTTGGGAGCTTCTCCAACTTGAGTAATATAATAATTCCTAAGTTGGAGATTTTTTGGAGAAGCTTAGAAGTTGTAGGAGCACAAAGGGAACCCTCCCCACTAGACATTATACATGCTGAGGAATCAACTTATTTGATTTGTGGGAAGATTCAAATTCTAGACAATTTGAGGAAATCATGGAGTGAAGATTGGATAACCTTGAAGGACAGTTTCTCAGATGTATATTAACTTTTGTAAGTAAGCATTTATAACTTGTGTATAATCATGCAAATAGTATAAGATTTTAGTAGATAGTTATTTCTTTTTCCTTTTTTCCCTAACTTTCGCATTGTTGTCAAAGGGGATAAGAACTATGTGAAAAATGATGCATAAACTTAGGGGTAGTTCAATTTATGACTTCAGTTTTTGAGGAGTTTGGGACTTGGAAAATTTTGGATGGACACTTATTCATTTTTCACTAAGTGTTCCATAAATTCCAAAGGGGGAGATTGTTGGAAAGAGTAATGATAGTAGTTTCCAGTAATGATAGTAGTTTCCATCATGAGTCATTGCTTTCATGTTTGCATGATATTTTTTCATTGATGGAAACTACTATCATTACTCTTGGCCTTGTTGCAGATAAGACAATTTACTGAAGGATTTGATGCTTGTATTTGTCTAAGTATCAGAACTAGGATAAAGACCATTCAGACAGATCGATATGGTTCAAACAATTTTGTGAGAGTTGGAGTATGTGATTGCAAGACATACTATTATATCTAAACTAATCATCACATATTTTGAAGTTATCATATGCATGAGATATTCACTAGGGAATATTAGATTGATAAAGTTTTGGGAGGAACATGGAAATTTGGAGAAATCTAGTTGATGCACTTGGTAAATCAACCTTGGTTAATGGTTAGGTGATTTTTTATGATAGAGATGACATCAGAGGATAATTTATTTGGTTAGAAATATTTGATCTTGTTTTGGTAGATAATTCTATATGTTACTCTTAGTTGGGTCAATAGAGTTTGAGTTTTGAGCTTGTGATCTTATATTTAAGATCAAGTTTTAATTATGAAGATATAAAGATTTATGTGAATATAGTAAGCAGAGATCAAGTGTGGTGCTTCTTCAGAACTATATAGGCATTGTTGATGCTACCAGTCAGTTTGGTATAGGATTGTAATTTCATTTTGATTATGTAATTGGTTGTAAGCCTTGATTTTTTTAGTTGTGTAAATGAGCAATGAGCTCTAGGTTGTAAGCCTAAATGCAAGCGCATTCACCTCATTGTACTAATGCCTTTAACAGGGCACTTATTACTATAGTAGTGAGATATTTGTGGGTATCATCCCCACTGGGGTTTTTCCCTTAACTAAGTTTTCCTCGATAAAAAATTATATTGTTAATGTGTTCATATTATGTACCTTGATTGGTTTACTTTCATTTACTTTCTATATTAAGTTGTAGTTTCATAGAAAGAAATTTAAGAGTACTACAGAAATAATTCATAATGTATCATTATAGAATAGAGGTTGATCGTACAAATTTCAAAGATATAATCAATATTCAACTTCCCATAAACACTTTGCAACTCATAATTTAACAAGGAAAACTATAATCCATTAAAAAATTCATAGTGTAGTTAGCTGATATATGTCACCCCTTCCAGAATTTGTTACATAAGGGTGTTTCCTTTTGTATGGACTAAAACATGTCAGGCAATGTTCGAAGCAATCAAATAATACATTTCTTTTATCTCCATTATTGATGTCACTTATACCAAACAAACCCCTCCTACTATAGATATCAATAAAACCATATTATCTAGGGGCACTCTTGTCACAACATGACATAGATGGAAAGGAATGTAGCATTTATTATATCAGCCAAAAGTTGGTGGCATATGTACTTAATTACATGGAAATAGAAAGAGTATGCTTAACAATTGTCTTTGCTTCACAAAATCTTAGACATTACATGTTAACTTATAAGACATTACTATTTGAAAAGAGAGATCCATTAAAGTATCTCTTGAACAAAGCTACACTAACTAGGAGACTATCCAAATGTGTGATGATTTTGGGCAAATTTTATATTGAATATATAGACAAAAAAGCAGTCAAGGGCCAAGTCATAGAAGATCAATTTGTAGAAGCACCAATACCAATTTAACCTGCTATACTGATTAATTTTCTAGATGATAAAATATTTTCCCTAGAAATAAAAATAGAGTGGAAAATCTAATTTGATGGTTCCTATACTTAGAATGGATTAGGTGCTAGCATATATTCATCACACCACAAGGCGATGCTATTCCTAGATCATACAAGCTGAATTTTGACTATACCAATAATATTGTAGAATATGAAGCTCTTTTCACAAGTTTAAAGACAATAGGTCAATGGAAAATTGAATATTTACATGTCTATGGTGATTCATTTCTTATCATAAATCAGGTCAATGGAAGATATGATACAAAATATGAGAAACTATTGCCATACAAAGAAATAGTGGAGGAATTCAAGAAATTATTTGATTGCATCACCTTTAACCAAATCCCTAGAGCACTGAATAAATTAGTAGATGTCATGGAAATTGTGGGATACCTATTAGACATTTCTAATAAGGTGAGACACTATGTGTTCTTGGAAAACAACTTATGGTTCTTTCTTTCAATGTTTCAATATTTGAGTTCATGTGTAAAATTTTGAGACTTGATTCTGCCTAGTACCAAGACATATATACCTATCTACGGGACCACTATGTATCATCTTATTTCTCCCAAAACCCAAAGAAAACCTTTATTAGACAAGCCTCCCAATATGCTATCATTGTCAATACCCTATATAGAAAAATTTTAGATGGTATACTCCTTAGATGTCTTGACTTTGATGAGGCACAAACAAGAGGTCCATGAAGGTATTTGTGGTGTCCACTCTAGTGGTCCCACCCTATCCAAGAAAATCCTTAGAGTTGGGTACTATATGCCTACTATGGAGAAAGATGCATACCAGTTTGTTCAAAAATGTCAAATACATGGAGATTTAATTCATGCCTCAACACATGAGTTATATCCCCCCATGTCACTTTGGCCTTTCTCACAATAGGTACTCAATCTCATTGGTAATATACACCCACCCTCAAGAAATAACTATAAATACATCATCACAACCACTGACTATTTTATAGAGTGGATTGAAGCTATACTCATGACCTACATAACTAGTAAAAAGATATCCATGTTCATCCTAAATTATATTATATGTTTGGTATGGAATACCCCAAAACATAATAAAAAATAAGATTTCTCCCTTTAAAACTCAAAATGTCAATGAATTGTATTATAAATTCCACATCCAACAATGCTTTGTCTCATAATACTATCCACAAAGTAATAGTTAAGCTTAGGAATCTAATAAGAACATATTGAAAATCCTAAATAAGACTATGGATGATGTTGGCAGTGATTGAAACTTTGAAATAAATCCTACTCTGTGGACCTACCATACCAGTATCTACATGGCAAGTGGAGCCACACCTTACTCCATAGTCTATGGAGCCGAAGCCATTTTTCTAGTTGAGGTCGACTTACATTCATTGTGAGTATAACTACAAAATGTTACCACAGATTAAGATTATCATGTATCTTGGCTGAATGAGTTATAAGTACTTTTTGAGAAGAAATAAAATACCTTAAATCATTTACAGGCCTATCAAAAACATCTTCACAGAAGTTATAATAAGAAGTTATGGGTCAAATTATTTGAAATAGAAGACTTGGTACTCATTAAAAATCAAAGAAACTTATTTGACATAGAAAAATGGTAAGTCAAAACCTAATTGGATAGGTCCTTATGTCATCATAATATTTCATGGGTTAAGTTCTTATCAATTGTCTACACTAGAGGGCCAACCTCTGCTAGAGACATCTTCTTTCCATTTATCAACTAGGGAGTGCATAGTGACTTTGGAGGATGTATGGAAGATTTTGAGACTTTCTATTTGGGGTGAGAGGGTTTCATATGCACTATTGGTGGGAGTTAGGTCTCTATGTGATTTATTTGAGATATTGATACTTATCTAGGGATTAGACACTATGAGATCAGATAGTAAGGCATGATAGATTATTATGATGACTATTTTGGTTTATTATGTGGGGTAGTGGATGGAGTCTTGATTCTAGATAGGAGAGGTCATGGGTTTCTCATTGGTTTGTTGGAATTGTTGGAATAACTTAGGAAAGCTATGTACTGAGAGGGGAGGGGTGAATCAGTTCCCTTAAAAATTTTAACCATACACATTGATCAATTACCGAGTTGAATATATTGGTTAAAATGAACATAAAGTAAATAACTCAAATCATAAAATTTGCAACACATAACAAAGATATTTTGGTCACACAAAAATCCTTTGTTAAAGGAAAAAAATGTTGTGGGGATGAAACCCATAATCCTTCACTACTACAGTATAAAGGTTGCTTGGTTAGAGCTACAATATTAGCTACTTCTAGTAGCTTACCCTGTTAGGAGTATTATACTTAGTAAAGAGTATAAAATAATTACTTATTCTACCTTGTTAAAGGATTTAACAATCTCTAATCTAAGAGATGTACCTAGTTAAAGGATTTACAAAATATAAAGACTTGTTAGGGCTTACCCAGAATCAAGATTTGTACTTCTTTGATTGCAACAAAATTCAGTACAAAATGTCTGATAGAAATGCATCAATCAAATGTTTTCTATACTCATTATGATCTATGGCTCTGTTACCTTGTTCTCCACTCGGTATCTTACTATCATAAGCTCTTCTTCATTCTGCATACTTCTCCTTTGCTTATCTTTGAAATATCTTTATCAACTCTTCAGCTTCAATAACAACAACATCATAATCTACATCAACAACAAAAACTACAACAACATGCTCAATCTTCAAACTGATCTCTTATACAATTTCCAGGTGGTTAACTATGACTTAGGTGGTTAACTAGATCTAGGGAAACATGAATAAATGGTGGAGATTAACTGGTTAAACTTAGGTTACATCTTCAATTTTGTATTCCTTCTGAAACTTCATTGGTGGATCTGCCTCATGATCATGTCCAGTCATGTGTTTGGAAACCCAATGACTCAACTAATGATTTCCTTGAAATTTGTGCCATATATTCTGCTTGGTGTCCAAATTCAATGTATCTAATTTCAAATGAAATTTTGGCTCTAGAATACTCATTAACATACTTGTGCAGTATGTGCTTACTCAGTAACTTTGTGCTCTCTTCTTGATGTCTATGAGTTCTCAGTAACTATCTTTGCATGAATTGGTATATGGAGCTTTCTTGGTTCTTGATAACTACTTGGTGCTTGGTGTTTGGTGCTTGGTTCTTGGTGCTTGGTTCTTGGTGCTCGATACTCGGTGTTTGGTGCTCGATGCTCAATGCTTGATGCTCGGTGCTCGGTGCTCGGTGCTTGGTGCTCGATTGCCTTTACTGACTATGTCTCCTTCATTGTATGAATTCCTTCCTTCAGTTACATTCACCAATATATGACTTTGTAAAATACTAATGACATGACCAAAATATCTTTAGGAGTAAAAATCTCCCCCTTTGACATTAGTTTGGCATTTTGTGAAAAACTTTAAAGTCATCAAAATATTCAAAACTTCAAAAATACTTATGAATCCCCTTTTGATAAGTCTCCTCAAAATTTTACTACTTATATCTCCCTTATGTAATCATACATATCTATATCCCTATATATCTTCTTGACATATTTATCCTTATATATTCCCCTTGTTACATAACTATCCATATATTGTTGGAAACACTGAGAGGGGGGGTGAATCAGTGTTTGTCTATTAATTAATTTTTAGCAACTTAAACATAAATCAAACATACATAGAATGAAGCTTAATATGAGAACTCATAACACATGATATGATTACGAGGAAAACTTGATCAGAGGAAAACCCCGGTGGGAATTAGTACCCACAAATATTGTACTAGGTATAATGAACCTGCTAAAGTTCCTTTTCCCTGTTAGAAGAAATCTTTACAATATGAGTACAATGACCTGGTTAAAGGTTTGACCCTATTAGGAGTCTTTTAAAAAACCTTGTTAAAGGTATATGGCTCACTGCCCAATAGGATGAAGGATACAACCTTCTGAAAGTTGATATACACTATATCAAAAGTGAACTACTATGATGACAATGTTGTCTGATCAGTTCTGTGTATGCATGAATGTTCTTACTCTCTTAAAGAGATATATCATATACTGACTTCATTATACTACTCTTTTGTATCTTCCTCTTTCATAATAATTGACACTTGTAACATATCTTTACATTACATACTTATATGTTTATATCCAAATAGGCGCGACCCAAAACAAAACTCTAGTCGGCCCTAAAAAAAAATATACAATGCTTCCGAACAAGTCAGCTCAAGCATGTTTACTACAATGCTAATTAAATTATTACAAACATATAACCAAAGGCACTTAGCCATTATATTACAAAATAATTCACGCTGATCAAAATAGTAGTCGGCTTCCATGCTCTGTCTTCTGGACTGCTGGTCTACTGATCTGCCCGTAACTTTGTCATACTATTGTTCTATACAATGCGTGTCTGGATGTAGCATATACATGTGTCATACAATATATATTCAAATGCACATAAGCTCAATAGATCTCTCACATGTGCGCTGATGTGCTGATTACTGAATATCTTTGTCTGCTCTATTTTCTTTACTTAGTCATTTTGTCTTTTAAGATAGAAACTAAACATGACTTTGTTGCCATGATGAAAACACAAAATGAGTCATGCATCCTTATGAATTCAACTTGCCAACAACCTCCACCTTTGTCATTTATGGCAACAAAGGAATGTGGCCAAGTTACTCAAAATGACTTAACACAAAAAGTGACTGTATATCATAACATCTTATTGATATATACATATACTTCTCCGCATATACACATTCTATATTACTCCCCCTTTGACATTAATGAAAAAGGTGTACAAAAAATTGTAATTCTTCTGCATACTTACTCCATGTAAGCTTTAGGGTACACAATTTGAAGAGATTAGATCTCTTTCTACTAAAATACTTTCATAGCATCAACTATCTGAAGATGCGCGCATAGGGCATATGTCAGTTTCTCCATTTTCATCAGATCCATGCAAGGACCTTGATCATATGTCACCATGGTGTCATCAATCTATTTTATGTTCTCATTAAGGACTACTAGAGATGGCACAAGTGCATTTCTCAACTAGGTTTGTCTTATTCTTATCTTACTGATTTCCAATTTTGCCTTCTAAATTTTATCCAACTGTCCTTGATAAACATTATTGCAAATGTTCATGTCTTGGGTGGATGTTTCAACTGATTTTATGATGCTATCCACCATTAACTCTGCCTCTTCTACCTTTTTAGTGTGCTCAGAGGTGAACTTCACTCTGTCCATGCAGTTAGCTATAACTTTCTTGCCTTTAGCTACCAATTATTTCAGTATGGATTGCCCAAACTTTAAGGAGTTCAAGTCTAAGGTAAATTTCTTTACCAGATCATTCAGTCTGTCCTTCTTATATTCATCTTTAGCAATCTTAGTAGCAGAGTCTACTAAACTTGTAAAGTGTGATTTGAAGTTTGTCAAAATGTTGTCCACATCTTTATCTGATTGGACTTTGGCTACTTTCTGATCAGCAAGCACTAAGTCATTCATTATGTTCACTGTTTCCAAAAATTGAGGATTCCTCATCACTTTTTTCTCTTTTTCCTTTACCATAGCAAGAACATTGATCTTGATTTGGTCTTCTTCTCCCCATGCATCTAGACTTGCTAAATCAGGAGTTAACCTTGACAACAATGAGGTAGATGGTTGAGTGGATGGTGAGAATATAGTGTTCTATCTGGTATCCATGCATTCAACCTTTACTGGTATCTCTTTTATTGGTGTCTTATCACCTTGAGTATCTTTTTCTTCATTTATGTCAATTTGATCATTGATGGGAACTTTATCCTATTGTGCAGATGTATCATCAGTGCACATTTCTTCAGTGCTTACAAATGCCTTATCAACTGTGTCCATGTCCTTGTCTGATGTTGTCATGTATATCTTGATATTGTCAACTACTATAGTATCTTCTAAGTCTTTATCTGTATCAGAAGTTATTGTCACTGTGGGCGCTGAAACCTCTGGACCTATTGTTGGTGCTATCTGACTCACTGGTATTGTAACCTATTTAGGAGGAGCTGGAGTTACTTTTGTAGTAGGTTCCATTGGTGGATACATGTGTCTATCCACAAATACTTGTGCAAATGCCTTTTCAGTTTCTTTACCTATCTTCGCATACTCTTTTTTCATAATTTGTAAAGTCCTTGTCTTGGTTCTGAGATGAGGGTTCACTAGATCTAATAATATAGCCTTCTCATCATGCAAGCATACAGGGAGAAGAGTATCCAATGTTTCTTCTCTAATCTTCATGTCTTCCTCTATTGTATGTCTTTTCATGATCTCCAATAAGTTCCATAACTGATCGAGTATCACTGTCTTGAGTTCAAGAACTGTCTTCTTAAACTTGATCATATGAGATATGATCATAGAGTGTATCTCAGTCTTATCAATTTCTTGATACTTGTCATAGACTTTAGAAAGTGTATCTAATCTCCCTTCATTTACAATCCTATTCTTCAAAACATTTAGAATAGGTCTAAATCCTACCTCAGGAGGAGCTTGAGTATTCTTTGCTTTGCTCTGAGTGTTCCTTGAGGATGGGTGATTTGTTGGCGCCTATTTTCTTCCTCTAGTCTTCTTGCTTGGTGTAGACAATGGAGATGAATCTAAGTCAATGGTGGTAGAGGGCACAAAGGTGCTCTCTAATTTCTTCTTCTTCTGGATCAATTCATCTTTCTCAAGTTCTTTTTCTATCTTGGCTTCTCTAGCTTTGTCAAGATCTTCTTGAGTGACTCCATGAACTTTTAGTATGTTAGATGTAATTATGGATGCTTTCCTTTTATTGTTAGCACTGTGTAAGATAGTATCCACTTCCTTGGTCTTCTCTCTGTAAGTGCCCCACCTAGGCTCATTAATATCTTTGGGTGCAGACAATAAAACTTGTGCATATCCTTCTAACACATGTTCTTCCACTTCATAACCAAGAGGATCAATCCATTTGGTTCTAGGTTCAACAACCTCCATGCAAGTGCAATCTATTTCCACCATGAAACATATGGTATCCTTGTATTTGTCAACTATCTTCTCAGATAATCTGAACCTTTTCTGCATCTTGATCCTAAATGTCTTTATATCCATATCCA
>MU224979.1:2755501-2765984 GCA_018584345.1 Thuja plicata | reverse complement strand
CTGAATGTCTTGCTCCTGTCATGCTTGATGATTCGAATGTTGTCAATCAATTGACCGCGCAAGATCTCACATAGGTTGTATTGAGTGTTATCCTTCACCATTCTGATAGCTGCAAGGACTGTTGCTGTAGAGACATTGTTCAACCTGCTTGCTTTCTGAAAATTATACCCAAGTATCATTGTTAAGAGTTTTATTTCATCTTCTTTGATAGGGTCAACTGTCATTTTGCGCTTGTCACTACTAGATAGACAAACTTGTTCAATTTTCTTCTTGACATCCTTGCTAGTGGTAAAATCTGGTCCAGTCTTGGGAATTTTGGTTAATTCATGAATTAGGTCTATAGTGATACGTAGAGGGACCTCACCAATCCAATAAAGATCATCATGTATTCTGCTTAACAAAATCTTCACCCATTCTGGCTCATCAAACTCATGTGCATTCGAGTATTCAAAAATAGGGTTATCAATCAAGTGTGTGAACTCATCCTTGAATGTGTAATTAGGTTTCATCATAGATCCTATATGAGTGGCTATGCTGACATCTCCTACTATTTCCTTCTTACAGTAAATGTACGCGTGGATATCTTCCACGTGAACAACACCTAGCGAGGTTTTGGAGAAAGCTCCTTCCACATAATCTAGTATGGATTTAAATGGATGTTTCTTGAATACAAATCTCTTCCTCTCTACTATATCAAACACAACTAGGGTCGCCATACTTACTTGGAACTTGATTAAGTAGGGTTCCACAAAATTCAAAAATGGAGCGACTGCTAGGGTTTCGTTCCAAACTTCTTATCTGTTCGCTTAACTATCAAATCTATTATGCTTCCATGTCTTGATGTATAGTGCTTCAATGCTCTCCAAATTTTTTGATCTCGAATGTAAGTGTGAAGAAGATCAAATACTTACTTTCTTTTATACAATCTACCGTATTTAATGTTTGCAACTGTACACAAATTACTCAGAGATTTTGAAACTTTGATCCTGATGCATTTTAGACAATGCGTGAATGCATACTACAATATTATGTGCTTATAACCATGAATCCATAGGCACATACTCAGAGGTGAGTATACCAACCACACAGGGGTCTTGAGCTAGAATAGCTCCCCCTAAGACCAAGAAGGTATATTCAAGCAGAAGTAGAGGGTGTGTCCACTGTGGATGCATCAACTACTTTGTCAACATCATTGTCCTTCTTTACTTCAACCCAAATTTTTCTTGAATCTTCTTTTTTATGAACAAAATTAACTTCTCCTTCTTCTTCAAATAGTGACTTCTTAGGATCCTCTTGCTTTTGAGTTTTGGATCTACAAAACCTTGAGATGTGTCCAGCCTTTCCACACGTGTGACAAATGATAGGAGGTTTGATGCTCTTGTACATCATGTTGCATTTCTTTGTTTTGTGTCCATTGTAGTTACATATATGACATGTAGTGTTATGAAAATTCCTTTGAGGTTGATTTCTCTGATTGTTTTGATTCATTCTTCTTTGATTCTGCTGTGACTGATTTATTTGATTTGTTCTGCAATGTATAGCCCTGTGACCAAACTTATTATAGGAGAAACAATAACCATTGAAAGGTCTTACCTCTTTGCAATCTCTTGCCAAATGACCATGTTTGTTACATGCATAAAAAGTTCTATTAACTTTCTTGATTGCCCCTTTAGGTGGATCTGTTTTAATCTCTTCAATATTTTCTTCTGAAGATGCTTCATGAGGTTTCTTTCTTTCTTGCAATGAATTAACTTCAATTTGTGCTACACTTAATCCAAGACCAGTAGTGTCACCTTTTTGCTTTTGTGCATTAAGCTGAGATTGAAGTGAATCAGAATTTGTGTGAATTTTATCAATCTTATCCTTTTCTTCTGTTCATTCAGATTCCAACTTCTTCTTTATGTTTTCTAGTTCCAGGACTTTCATGTTTGCGTTCAAGAGTTCATCATCTAGTTGTTTGCTTGCTTTGATCTTTTATTCAGTATCAATTTGGCTGTCTATGAGCTATTCATCTAGATTTTCAACTTTATCTTTCAGAGACATATTCTATTCATTGATATTTTTTATCATTTTCCCTAAGTCACTTGTAGAACAATCTTTCAAATCTTTTCTTAGTTTCTTGATAAGCATTTGTGAGCCATCAACTTTCAGTTTAAGTTCTTCATTTTCTTTTTCAGATCTATCAAGATCTTCAAGAGTTGCTTCAAGATTATTTTTCAAATGTTTTTCTTCTTCTGAGTCCATGATCTCCTCAAGTGGTTAAACTTATTTGCTGAGGACCAAAGCTCTAATACCAATTGTTGGAAACAATGAGAGGGGGGGTGAATCAGTGTTTGTCTATTAATTAATTTTTAGCAACTTAAACATAAATCAAACATACATAGAATGAAGCTTAATATGAGAACTCATAACACATGATATTATTACGGGGAAACCTTGGTTAGAGGAAAACCCCAGTGGGAATTAGTACCCACAAATATTGTACTAGGTATAATGAACCTGTTAAAGTTCCTTTGCCCTATTAGAAGCAGTCTTTACAATATGAGTACAATGACTTGGTTAAAGGTCTAAGCCTATTAGGAGTCTTCTACAAAACCTTAATAAAGGTATATGTCTCACTACCTAGGCTCACTTCCCAATAGGATGAAAGATACAACCTTCTGAAAGTTGATATACACTATATCAAAAGTGAACTGCTATGATGACACTATTGTCTGATCAGTTTTGTGTATGCGCAAATTCTCTTACTCTCTTAAAGAGATATATCATATAATGACTTCATTATACTTCTCTTTTGTATCTTCCTCTTTCATAATAACTAATGCTTGTAAAATATCTTTACATTACATACTTATATGTTCATATCCGAATAGGCGCAACCCAAAACAAAACTCTAGTCGGCCCTAAAACAAAATATACAATGCTTCTGAACAAGTCAGCTCAAGCATGTTTACTACAATTCTAATTACATTATTAAAAAAATATAACCAAAGGTGCTTAGCCATTACATTACAAAATAATTCACGCTGATCAAAACAGTAGTCAACTTCCATGCTCTGTCTTCTGGACTACTGGTCTACCGATCTTCTTGTAACTTTGTCATATTTTTGTTCCATACTATGCATGTATGGATGTAGTATGTACACATGTCATACAATATATATCTAAATTCACATAAGCTCAATTGATCTCTCACACGTGTGCTGATGTGCTGATTGCTGAATATCTCTGTCTGCTCTGTTTTCTTTAGTTAGTCATTTTGTCTTTTAAGACAGAAACTAAACATGACTTTGTTGCCATGATGAAAACACAAAATGAGTCATGCATCCTCAGGAATTCAAATTTCCAACATATATATCCCCCTTTTTACATATCTATTTATATATCAGACTATCCTTATATATCCCCCTTTTTTGACAAACATGCCAAAATAATACTTACTTATTCTTATCTTCCGAAGATGTCTGATAAAAAATGTGTTTAAAGTTAGTCTTGGCATCAGCTAGGGATTTTTCCCATGAATCCTTTAGTGTTTTCATAACATCAATCTGTGTATCAATATCAGCTTCCAAACTAGTAACAGTATCTAATGAACTACAATCAGGAGAAGCAACTAAATCTTTGGTTTTCTTCAAATGATTTTGTATTGAATCCAAGTGGGGAATAATAGTTTCTTGTAGCTCAAGAAGTTCTATCCTAAGTCTAGATTCTTTATTTCATATCTCTTATTTCCTTCCTATTAACTATTTCACCTTTGAGTGATAGGCCTGTAGAGATCCAGGCTCGGTTGATATGTTCTTCAACTACTCGATCAACTCTTCTTTAAGAGATTCCTCTTTTTCTTTGATAACCTTAATGAATATTGAAATGGAAAAAAAAATTTGAAATAATAAAAGAATATCAGACAACTTTTTCTCCATGCGAGTGCATGCTTTAGAAAGAGATACTTTGTCAAGTGCAATGTTCTTTAAAATATCTTCTAACAATATTTTCTCCATGCTCTTCTGATGAATTTTCATCATGTTGTTGATTGTATCTTTGCTTGGTTCTCACACTTGTTGAATTAAATATACTACTTTATTAAGAATACTTTCCTCCTCATTTATAGTAGCATACGACACAATCTCCTATAATACTTCTTTGACATCTTCCAATATAATGTTTTCCTTCTTCTTCTGAAATGATTTATTTTGGATGGCCTTAATTCTCACCAACTCTGCATACTCTTTCATTTCATCAGGGTCCATAGTAGATAGATCAACTTGAGGTAATATGATCGGTTGACTCATATCTACATGTTTTCTCTTCTTTGATTTCTTCTTCTTTTCCATCATACTATCACTACTAGATAATTTTGTGGAAGGAGATGCCTTTAATGCATCGGATGTGATCTCTGTAGCATCAAATACACTTTCATATTTCATTTTTGCTTTCTTGTCTTTTCCTTTAGTTTTTGGTGAATCCTCTTTCTTTTCCTTTTGCTTTTATTTGGTCTTCTCTTCTATCTTCTATTATATCCTTTCTTTTGTCTATTTTTCCTATCTATCCTCGATATTGTCCTTTTCTTGATCCTTGGGAAGTTCACTAACTTTCTCTTGTTATAATGTGGGGTTCTCAGTAGAAGGTGCATCTGTGTGGTGCTTGGTGGAATTAGGCTCCTTAGTTTCTCCTTTTTCTTTTTCCTTAGGCGGTTCAGTGCCTCTCTCTTCAGTATCAGTTGCAACATTAGACATTCCAATATCAATACCCAAATAATTGTTAACTTGTTCTAGAACTTCCTCTAATTATTTTTCATCAGTAAAATCAACAGTATCCATTTGTTCAATCTATATTTCCTTTTCTATCATTACATCTTGATCTTCAGCAATTTCAGTGGCAAGGTCCTCCTTTGTAATATCTTCAATCAATATTTCCTCTTTATCAAATGTAAGATCAATAGGATTTTGCTTACCTTTCTCTTTGGTATCTTGATCTTTCCTATCTCATCTTCCATCTATATAGAGAGAATTTTTCTCCATTGGTCTTCGGTCTCATTTTGTACTTTCTCTAACTCTCCAAGAATGATCCTTAATGATCTACCTTTAATAAGAAAATGGTTAGAGTAGATCTTTATTTTCTCATCTATCTCAATGACAAACATTGTGGGTTGAGCTAGAATTAGGGATCTTTCCCTCATTTTCTTCTCAATGTTCAATGCATACTTCCATCTAGCATCATTTTTTCTATATAGTTCAGTAGGCAGATGGTTAACTACTTCATTTGGTCAATTTTAAACTTGTGCAAAGTGAAAACAATTTTCTCTTCTATTTTGGTTTTATCTTCTTCATTTTGGTTGTCATACTTCATGTATTTGACTCCTGCAACTCCTCCATTCTTCTTAAGTAACCCAAGTGACTCATCTAGAGTCATTTGCAATCGACCTGAGCTTATATTCCTATGTTTTCTTAGGTCTTTAGTATCAGTCTCACTAGTTTCATCTAAATTCAATTTCCTCCTTGTCTGAATTGTAGCTTTCTTACTTCTCACATATGTTTTACCTTTTGGTTCTACTTCTGATTTCCTTTTTTCACTTGTTTTAGTTGTGGACCGTGTGTTTGGTCTAGTATACTTAGTACTCGATGAGGCCTTCTTTTCTAGTGGCTCTTTCCCTTTTGTGTCAAAGGGTCCATCCTTGTATGTTTCTTCATCAACTCTAAGATCCTTTGTCAATTTATCAATCATTTTTTTTTTCCTCCTTTGGGATTTAGGTATTAAGATTTCTTGTTTTCTCTTCTCTTTCACCTCTTCATAAGTGCCATATCTTTTGGCTCTTTTGGCAGCAATCTTTGCTAACATAGCCTCAACTTTTTGTGATGCAATGTCTGTGTCCATCTCGTATCCCAATGGCTATATCTAGAAACTTCTTGGCTCAACTACCTTGATAATTCATGTGTCAATGTCCCCTTCAAAACATATAGTGTCATCATATTTCTCAACCAATTAGGGTGATATCCTGTACTTGTTATCCATCTTAGCTTGAAACTTAAGGAAGTAATCATTCATTATCATGTCAATATTTTCACCTAGACTCATGATGTAATTATTTATTTGATATATGATAGGCTTATTAGTGCTCCATGTAACTGTAAGACCAGAAAAGGGCATGAAAAGCATATCTAGGTAACCACAAAACCCTAAAAGACATGCAAACCCATCTAATCTATCATGAAAGACATTTCAAATGGAAGCATAAAAAAAAGCATGAAAACCCTCAAAATCCCTTCAAATGTAGCTCCCATTTCCTCCTTTATTCTCCATAAAGGTAGATTATGTTGCTCTTTGACAATAAGACAATTGCACAAATAACTTGAAAGCACAAGTTGATAAATTGAGAATACTAGGAGATAGTGGCTCTCTAAAAAAGAATGAGAGGCAATTAGGTGAATTCAAATACATAAATGCATTGGAAGCATGATTAGGGGAGAATCAAAGGAAGATATATGAAGGATATTATGGAACACCTTAATAGGGATGTGAATCTCAATTAAGGGATATGAGAATTAGGTGGGATTAGGAGTCATTAAATCAATTAATAACTCAATATTCCTCACAAAATCAAAATTAGCATTTATGAAATTATAAAATCCCATAAATTAGAATTAGCCAATTAATTAATTAGAAATTAATTAATTGTTGAGAATTAGGAAAAAGGGAATAAATAAAGTCAATTTATTTATTCAATTAGGACATAGGGATAAACTATAGGTTATTCATCCCAAGAGGACAAATTAGTGAATTATAAATCAAATTGAAGACATTGATGTACAATTGAAATTATTTTGATAATGTTGATAGATTTAGGATAGGTTTGAGGCATTGATGAACTTTGACAATGCACCCGAATAATGATGTTTGAAAATGATTGAATAGCGTCAATGAATTTTGATGGCACCATAGGATTGAAATAGAAATAGGGAAACATCAATGAACTTGGACAATGTTCCTGAAATAATAATGATCAGAAATAGCATTGATGATCTCTGTCAACACCATTGAATTGATAATGATAACATCGATGAACTTTAACAATGTTATCAAATAGTTGATTAAAGGGATACGAAGCATCGATGAACTTGGAAAATGCTCGTAGAATGATGACAAGATTGATTGAATTTAGAAAAGGATTTGGTCTATTTGAAAATTGAGTTAATTCGGCATCAATGATCTTGGACAATGCCCTAGAATAGTTGGAATGAGTCTAAACAATTCTGAAAATGATTATAAATAGAATAGAATAGATTTGAATTGATTAGGATGATTTGAAATATTTTAGGATCGAATTGGATTAGTTTAGGATCGATTTAGGGTTGAATTGAATTGATTATGAAAATGATCAATTTGATAAAGAGAGTAGAAATATTAGTATATAATTGAACAATTTTGCAATATTCAATCATCGACAAAAGACACAATGTTGTCATATAATGAAGATCATATGCGAAACATAGAGGAATAATTAGGTCGCAAAACAATGTTTCAATTGTAATTCTAAAAATGTTAAAAAATGTAGACTAGCAGGCTCAAGCTATTTTTAGGTGTCTACATTTGTTCCCTCTTTGATACAATGTGATTATGAGTGTTTTTTCATAAAATCTTGAAGAAAATTGCATTACAACATGCCCCAGTAATAATGGGATACATAGGTACCCCCTTGAGAAATCGACTGAAAAATGCAAATGATAGGTCGATTTGTCGATAATGACGAGATAGATCCACAGCAACGAACAGATCAAAAATTAGTGGACAAACGCAAAAGATATGAGGCACCGAGTGCAAAAAGCATAATGAAAAACATAAAATGCAAGGGTTGCACATCCATCTAGGCAACCAAGAGGCTATAAAAGAGCTTGGAGAGGGATTTGGAGGTCATTTTCACTCTCACATTTGGAAGAATTTGAGCTTTGGAGCAAGGAGGATGGATCGAGTGCCAGTGGAGAATTAGGGTGGGGAACGAGTGTGCAGCTACTAATGGCCAGCTGATGTAGGACTTGAGGTGAGTACATCCAAGCCTCTTAGTGATTTCTAGGGTTTGCATGTAGTTTTAGGTAGTTTAGGGGTAAAAAAAGGGTCAAACAGGGTCCACAAGTAGTCCACACGTGCCATCAGATCAACTCACATGACCACCTGCATAGGTCACATACCCACCTGCACAGCTAGGATCTTCCTCTCATGACTGCTAAGTTGATGTCAGATATCTAGACACGTCAGTCTGCTCTCCCATGTCTGTGGAATTGCGAGCTCCTCCTGCAATCACCATGCAATTTTGGTCAACTTTCTGTACTATCTATTACTTGTTGACCAACCTAGGACCTGTTTTGACCTTCTCCTAGGGTTATGACCTATTTAGGAAAGTTTGGGATGATTTACGACCCCCCAAACCCTGTTCTAGCTCATTTGCAGACCTCTTTACCAACTACGCAGTTTGGCTTACCAACTGCGTAGCTTGGCTTACCAACTACACAGGTAGCACAGGTGGTCATCCCACCTGCACTTGCCACTAGGACTGTACTATATTACTTACATGCCTAAGATTAGGGAAAATCAAGACTTTATTACAGCTCTTGCAGAGTGCTAGCATTCAAAGACAAGTTCGTTCCACTTGCTGATACATGAGGCGAAGGTGACATTGGAGGATGTGTGGCGTATCCTCAAGATTCCCATCTATGGAGAGCTAGTAGAGTATGACCCTGCGATAGGGAGGTTAGCACTGTATTGACTATTTGACAGTGATGATGAATACCTGGATATCTGGGACTAAGAGATCTGGTGGGAGACAGTTGTAAGACAATATGATAGGCTAATTGCAGTGATATGTCGGGTGATTGCATGTCTACTAGTGCCTGACAGACAAGGCCATGGATTCCCTATTGGCTGGGGGAGAATTCTCGAACACATGATCATGGAGGGGACAATTTTTGTATGGGGTCCATGTATGTTGGCAATGATGTACTATTAGCTCCATCAGTTGGCGTACAGGGGAGGGTTATCTATTAGTAGCAGGATCACACTACTATAGGTTTGGGCATACAAGCAAATAGTTGTCTTTCACCCATTTCTTAGAGGATTGTATAGCCATACATGTCATACATATACTATTATTAAGGATCACTTGCATAGGGGCTGCTAGGATACACATTATATTTTTGGCACGAGATAGACTTGCTCAGAGAGTTCACATGGTGACCATATAGAGATTGTCCCAGATGGGATGATGAGATAGAGCACCTACCTTACTGCCGACATGAGAGGTACCTCATTGGGAGGACTATCATGGGTCACATGGTCATCAAGATTCATCTTCCAGAGAGAGTTTGCAGACAATTTGGAGAGAGGGAGGGAGTACCGATAGGTACAATGTTGTTTTCTCGATCGAGGGCTGAGGTAAGGGCATTAGGTGCAGTGCTCCGACATCAGGTGGCATACGTAGAGTTTGAGCAGTTATGGCCCAAATAGTGGGGAGTAGGTGTAGATATCACACATGTAGGGACCACTGATGAATATGAAAAATGGTTCACTGAGCATAGGCCTACTCCTCTGATAGATCTAGAGATGTCAGTACCGAGAGTGCGGATGTCTAGGGATGAGAGCATGGAGGAGGAGGATGAGGATGAGGAGGAGGAGGATGATGATAAGGAGGATGAGGAGGATGATGAAAAGGATGATGAGGATGGGGATGATGCTAACAGGGATCTTAGTGATATGTTGATGTAGATGGATGATCTGCTACATGAGGATGACATATAGGTTCCTGATGATAGGTTTACAGATGATAGGCAACATAGATAGCGCATTGCAGAGTTGATGAGCCAGATAGATCGACTGGCACTGGAGAGAGATACAGATAGAGTTGCATGGGCTATAGAGCATGCATCATGGATTGCCAAGAGATCATTGCTCATAGCACAGATGGACAAGTTGACAATAGAGAGGGATACTTTGATTGCCTCTCAAGATACAACTATATCCAAAGCACAGAGGGCTGAGGAGGAGTCACAATAGTTCATCAGTACCATCAGAGATGTAGGTGTGCGTGAGAATGTAGGGATGCTAAGAGATTCCTGGGAGGAGAAGAGATACTGGCAGGATATGTATGAGAGAGATGTGCCACGAGATCAGTGGGCACTAAGTTACAGAGCGTCTTCTAGCATATCACATTCCTGTAGGACACAGAGTAGCGGGGAAGTGTTGGGGCCGAGGGGGCCACCTAGATAAGGGCAGAGAGGGTGTCATATAGGGGGAGCCTCATCTTTCAGACAACACAGGGATCAAGAGGACCAAGAGAGAAGGGGTTGATAGGAGGTTCTCTCTAGCAGAGGGACACTTTTGATAGACATGTTATGGATTATGAGCCTACGAGCCTCAGTGTATATAGACACCTTGATTTTTGTACTCTAATACTTTTTTGATATATATATATATATACATACATATATATATATATATA
>MU224979.1:2724551-2754847 GCA_018584345.1 Thuja plicata | reverse complement strand
TATATATATATATGTATATATATATGTATATATATATATATATATGCAACTACTTTATGATGCACATGATGGATGCTTATGCATGATTTTACTTTCCTGTTTTATGATGATGCTTAGATATTGCAATGTATGTCTTTTATGCAATATATATATATGTTATGAATGAAAGCATTATTTTTGTCTTTTTTCTTTTTGAAATGTATGAATGAAAAATGCAAATGTATTTTTTGAGTTTTTTTCTCGTTTATGAATGAATGCAAAATGCACATGTTTTTGGTGTTTTGTTTCTTTTATGAATGCATGTATGCAGGATGGACATGTTTTTTGATATACGAAAGTACTGGACCAAGACGACTGTGAGGACTGACTGAAGAAGTGTTAGCAGAAAGTGGAAATTAGACGAAGAAATGTTAGTAAAATAGAAATATTTTGGCTTTCAAACGTGCAATTATGTTATAAGAGCTTATTTTGATATTGCAAGATTGGATGCAACGCATCATGGCACAACAACCAAAGTGAGAAATTCATCCTTTTGTGTAAACAAACACAATAAAGACAGAGGATGATCTTCTCCATCCTGAAGCATATAGTAGACATGCCCCAGAATTTTCATGAGATCATCAAATAGGCAGAAAATAAAGTAAAAAAATAGTCATGAACCATCCTGGCTACTCTCATAAGTTCAGATAATATCATTGAGTAGCATAGGAACATGAGAAAAAATAAAAATTAATAAAAGATAAAACACTTACTGAAACAATGTGAGCCAATAGCCATTTTGATCGTTTGTTACTTGCATTAAATGTTCTTTGATTGATAGCTTAGTTTGGAAATTGACTGATTGGATAATTGATTGATAAATTAGACAGATTGATTGATAGATAGCAAAAGATCAAAAGATTGAACAAGTCCAACAAGCTTGAATGTTGAGTCATAGTGAGTCAGATCACATTTGTGAGAACATGATTTCGTTAAGCATGGAATGAACATGATTTCTGCAAACATGATGAGAATTTTGCAAAAGAAGACAAGTATGTACAAATTTATTGTAGATTTTTGAAGAGATTTTTGCAATTTTTAGGATTTTTATACATATTTGAATTTTTTTGTGATGATATTTTTTCAAGACATTTTATGATTTTTTTAGCATCACATTTGATTTTAAGGGTCTTTTTTCAGGATCATTTTTTATTTTTAGCAATATTTTTAGGACATTATGATATTTACAAGTTGCAAGATTTGAATTGCCCCCAGTGTCTAGCAAGGCAGGGACATTATCAAAGGGGAAATGGACTGGTAGATGGACGAAGTCCAAGGGTCACTTGCATGGGATCTATTTAGGTGCCAAGAACTATCCAAGAAATGGGATAATAATTTTGTGCCAAGCGGAGGGACTGGTTTAAGAAAATGATAGGGTAATGTAATGGTGCAATGAATGGCATGTGGGAAATGGACATGTCAAGAGGTTTGTTGGAAAAACATGTTTTGCATTTAATGTCCTTATATTCATCAAGACCAAGATAGGGAGTTTGGATTGGTAAAATGTTAGGATATGAAAAGGATTATCATAGGATATGGGTAGGATAAGCAAGATCAATAAGCGATAAGAAATATATATGGGTGTTGATAGGATAAAGGATAGGAGGGACATAGGAATAATGGAGGACATGATGGGGATAACGGAGGATACTGATAGTAGTAACAGAGGATAACACCAATGAATCTACCCCTAAGTATAGACTGTAAGAAGTTCATAGAATTACACATGATGCCTGTTTGCCAAGTTTTCATCATGGTACTTTCCCAAAGTGCCTATTTTCCAAGTATTCACTATTGGATGAAATTATTTCTTCTATCTTTTTTGTGTTTCCAAGATGCCTGTTTGCCAGGTTTTCATCAAGGAAACTTTCCTTTTTTCATTTTTTTTTCATTTTTTTTGACATTTTTTGACATTTTGGAAATAACTAGACGCATGACATGACATGGAAAAAGGACTCAAGTGCCTTACTCTTTGAAAGATACTACGCAAAGATGTTGGTAGGGTAATGAAAAAGGGATATGAAGTGTTAGAGTAATAAAGTGATTCCACTTATTAATAAAATCTTTTTTTTTGGTGTTTTTTTTATATAAAAAAAAAATCATGTGTTTTTTTATGTTTTTTTTCTTTAAAAAAAAGCATAATGTTTTTTATTGTTTTTTTTCATTAAAAAAATAATATTTTTTTCCTGCCATTTTGGTGGGAAATCTGGAGGCAGTATTTATTTGGAGGAATCGCCAGTTTAGTAGGGCTCCACCATTTTTGGCTGAGGTTTCATGAGGTTCACTTCTGTTTTGACCTCCCGGTGGTGTTTTTCTCATATCTAGAGCAAACGAAGGCCAATTTTTTACTTCCTTATATTGACAGAAAGCTCTTTCCGAGACAGACATCTTTATGTAGGATAGATTTTCTGAATTTTCCATATTGTAGGCTTTTTTTCCTGTAAAATTTAGGATTCTATTTTGCACTCCAAGAGCCATATCTTGCTCATCCAGACTCCTTTTTTTGACCTCCGCATGGGATCGAAAAGCTTCTTTTGTTCTCTTTCTTATTCTATGAGTATCACACCCAAATTCTACTCCATGTATCTATGTATTTAGTTTTTTCTTTGTGGCATTCTTGTAGATATCTTGGATGTTTCAGGTCCTGGGATCATTTTCTTCTCTGAAATTTGTATACACCTTTTTTGTAGCTTTCTTTTGTAAACACACTAAAATAAAGTGCCTACAGCTGCATATCTAGGATCTTGTACACCTTGTGCTTGTTTGTACTCGCACTCATTTATAAAGTGCCATGGGGGGTTATGATGTTTTGTCTTTTGTGCTCATCCACCTTTGTCAAGTGAGTGTCCCTTCCATGACATTAGCCTCATGATGTGTGTCTAGAAAATCATTTCTTCTACTTCGACGCCGCCCTTTATCCTATGCTTATACCTTCTTCTGCACTATTGGTGTTCCTGATTCTTCTTCTTGTAGTTGTTTTTGGCATTGCATTTTAGTGTTCTTGTCAGACCTCTCCATGTTCAACATTATGGGGGAGTATCTCCTGTTGGTTCGATGGAGTGATCTATGTATTCAGTATTTGTTCCTATGTACTAGGCAGATGCAATGGTTGGTACCTATGCATTTCGGTGAGATGGATCATTTACCATATGGACACTCTTCTTTCATTCCTATTTTGGAGGCATTCTTCCATCGATCAGCTTTTCAGGCTTATTTTGAAGTCTTCTCTACCTGTTCATGTTCTATTACAGTGGAGGTTCCCACAGTTATTTTTTGACAGTGTTTGCAGCTTCATGGTTCAGAGGTGTTCTACATGTTCTTTCTTTGTTCCTATTTTCTGGGACTTTCTCTAGTTTGGAGGCTTCTTCTGTCCTTCACTAGGCTTCATCTCTTTTTGGAGAGGGGTTTTTCCCACTAGGTTTTCTCCTCTTTACAGAGATTTTTTTGTATTGGGTACCTCATTAGGCCTTGTTGTCGGGACCCATTTTTCCTGCTTTTAGTAGCTATTTCTAGGTTTTTAGCTTCTCCCTAAGTTTATCTTAAGGGGGGTGTTAGAGTAATAAAGTTCTTCCACTTATTAATTAAATCATATTGATTTAATTATTATGTCACTTATTATCTCTCTTTTACTTAAGCTAAACTTTAGGCATATAATAATTAATTCTTTTATTAATTATTATTATGCAACCTAGATTTTCCCTTTAGGGTTTCGGTATCCTTTTATAAGGATTCCGTCTTTGTAAATTATTCAATTTGATGGTTATTAATTAATTGAGGATTTTATTGCATTGATATTTTTTCTCCATTGTTTGCACAAGATGTTTCCTCTTCCATCAATCTTTTATTTTTGGCCTCCATAGCTTTTTTGCTTCTCTCTTTTTGTGACAGGTTTGCATGTAGGTGATTCTTGGGAGCTATGGGTTGATAGTTTTCATCAACTCCAATATGAAGTGGATAATTGGATAAGGTTGGGACAAGCTTTATGAAAAGAATTGGATAGGTTGGATGAAAGGTTGGAAAATAGGTGTTGGATGATGGAGGGAGTGAAATAAGGGTGGATGTTGAATGGATGGATATGGGTGCAAGAAAAAAATTGGCACACACCTCAAGGGGTGATGGAGTGATGGAGGAAAAAGAGATTTTGGAGTTTGAAGGATTAATGAAGAAATGGATATGGATTTTGTGACACAAGGACCTCAAATGGTTTTGGAAGATAGAAGACATTTAGATGGATGGATAGCAATTTTGGATGCCCATTTGGATTTTTCTTTAGGACTTTGTGCTTCAAGAAGCTTCTTGGGAATCCATATACATTTTGTATTTTCATTCTTTTGAGGGTCCTTTGAATGTATTGCTTGCACAATGGATTTTGGAACCCATATTGATTTTGTCTTTATTTTTTGCTTAATGGGCATTTTTGGCCGTTTTGATTTTTCTTTTTCTTTTAGGATCATATCTTGATTATTTTTTCCATGTCGATTAGACTGGACATGTTGATCCTTGACTGCATGTGGATTGCTTGACTTGTGGATTTTATGCTTGGCATCCAAATTTCTTGGAAAGAGAATAGAATTCATCGATGGATAGGAATTGTATGGAGACATTTTGGATGGATGGAAGGATCTCCAAGATGTGTTCCTTTGCTTACTTGTATTTGGGAAAGGGTAAATAGGTTTTGAGCTAGTGGAGAGAGGAATATATGGACCTAAGATGGATGGGAGGGTTGAAGGGGGAGGTATACATTTAGGTTTGGATTTTGAAGGGATACCAACACCTTGAGATGTAGATTTATTATTAAGACCATGACCATTTGAATTTTCTTGGACACGTAAGGGTTTCAATATACCTTTTGCATGGAGGTCTAACCCTTTAACTTGATAATTATTTCTTTGAACAATAGGATACTTTCTACAAGAGTTGAGTCCATTATTATGAGGTGTGAATGATATGGAAGGACTTGTAGGACCATGAGGTGGACTAGACTCAATAGAACTAGGGGAACCCATTTAAAGTGTAAGGGGTTAATGAACAACTTGAATAGATGTGCTTGGATCACATAGGGGATTTGAAGGATTAGGACAAGGAGATAGAGGGATGGATGGATCTTGAGAAGGATCTGGAGGAATAATGGGATCTTTTGGAGGACATGAAGGTGAAGGGACACCTTGATCTTGACTTGGAAAAGGATCTTGGGAATAAATAAAAAGGATATCATGATCTTGCTTAGGAAGTAATAGGTCATTGGGACTTGGAAGGACATTGTGGTTTTGAAATGGAAGGGGATTAGATTGGATAGGGGGGATAAGTATAGTGGGATTATCATGAGGCTCAAGGGAAATGGTATCTTGGTCAACAATAGGATAAAATTGGTCATTGAAGGGATCTTGATCTTGATATGTTTTTAGACATGTTTCTTTGTGATTTTTATCATCCTCTTGACATGGATATGGATTTGGATATGTAAGGGGGATTCTTGAAAGGGGTCAATGTTTGGATATGAGAGAGATGGAATTTGGATGAGACTCTCATGAGTAGGCTGGATTGAAATTAGAGGACATGATGGAATTGGTTTAAAGGAAATTGGAAAACTCATAGGAATAGCTTTGATTTCTTTCGTGGATATCCATTGGAAGGTTGCAATGTTGGAAGAATCACTTGATGGGGATGGGGGCAATTTCTCTTGGGAAGAATGTGGGGGTGAAGGAGTGGAGGGAAATATGGATGTTTCTTGAAGGTTAATGTCTGGGGGAGAAGGTATGTCATCCATGTGATTTTTTTGGGATGATCCATTGCTAGACATGGGTGAATTATTTATGTCATCCTCTTCATTTATAGGATCCAATTTTTGAAACAAATTCTTTAGAACTTTAGATTTGAACTTGCGTTGATTGATGGATCTTGTTGGTAATACCTCATCATTATTTACATGTTGGAAAGAATTTTTGGATTGAACATGCTCCTCAAAAGGGTTCTCATCGATTATGTTTTGTTGATGCTCAAAAGATGTCACTTTTGAATTTGTCCTTGTTTGAGAAAAAAATGTTTGATTTGAGGACATAAGAGGGACTTCATCACTAGAAAATGTTCTTGAATGCAGGATTATTGGTGACCTTGATATTGATTGAGTTGTTTGTATGGTCAGCACAAGAGGTTGTTTGGTTTCTTGAGGAAAACTTTGTTGGATTGGAATGAAGATCAATTCATAATTAGGTGGTGGCCCCAATTGAATTATGCCACACATTGGTTGAAAGGTTTGTTTGGGAGCTTGATTGAATGATTGATTAGAAATTTGAGCACATGGAGACTGATTTGAAACTTGATTGAATTGACCATAATCTAGGACTTGATTGAAAAATGTTGTCTCTTGCACATGATTGAGTTGGGCTTTGTTAAATTTTTCATTTTCCTCATTGAGTTGTAAAATGAGTTTTGGTATCTTTGATTTCTCAATGAGAGATTGTGTGTCAATTTCACCAAAAGATTCACTTGGATATCCAAGGATTTTGGACATCTCCTTTCTACTGTTTATCATCTTTTCTACTCTCTCTTCCAAGATTTTCTTTTCTTTATCTAATTTTGCTTGCAACTTTTGAATCATGTTTGCATGGACTTGATACAATTGATTGTTTGGTTGCGTTGACATCATTTGCCTTGGCTCAAAAGCTTGTTGTTGCAAAGGTATATCTTATCTTTGATCAAAAGGTAATTGTGATTTTCCTTTTGATGGAAACATGGGTTGATAAGTTTCTTTTTGCCTTTTGGATGCTTGGAACCTAGTGAAGATTGACATGATGACTATATGCAAGTGCAAAATTTGTGATTTTTGGAAATTCAATTTTTTAAATGAAAGGAGCTTATGCAAGATGAAATCTAAGGCTTATGCAACTATGTTTTTGGTTTTTTTGGACTTTTACAAGAAATATTTGGAAAGGAGACAAACCTAAGAGCATAACCTTATGAGGTTGAATAAGAATCTTGACTTGAAGAAAAGGATTGAGGGACAAGGGACAAGTTTGATAAAAGGGCTTAGGTGAAATCCATCATGACAAAGGTGTAATATGACCAATTGATAAGGGGGAGAGGGGGGTTTGAAATTTTTGGGAAAAAGGGGACCAAGTCAAGATCCTATTTTGAGCGCCATAAATAAATGTTCCATTATTTGGATACTTTCTAGGATTTTTTGCAAAGTTTTTAGAGAGGATCTAACATCAGCTATGTATGCAAGAGGACTATGATTAGGACCTATGCAAGAGGTATTATAATGAAGATTAAGATGAGACCTATAATGAAAGGGACTTTTTGAAATGAAAATGAAAGGAGATTAGGACATGAATATGAAAGATAAAGACTATCAAGAATTCCAAGAGGTTCCAAGTGAAAAGTTTAAGGTTCCATATGTTTACTCAAAGACAAGGTGTTTTTTCATGATTTGATTATTTTTGAAGATGATTTGGAAAAAGTGTTCTTTAGGAAGAGTGTTTTTAAGATTTTTTCATTTTTATTAAAGTTTGAAATACTCACGCAAGACACATCATAGAGAATGGCTATTGTAAAAAGGAACAAACACAACACATCCTAAGGATAGCAAGGACAATATTTGTTGCATCCCCACTTGAACTAAATTTTAGTCACACTTACTAATAGCAGACAACCTAGAAGCTTGGAGGAATGGGATCCTCCTTACAGTGCATTCACTTCTTAGGCACTCCAAGCTTCAAATGCCAAGGGTCATCACTTCCCAAGGGACTATTGTCTTGACTAATAGCCGCAAAAATATGGGATGTCTTAGTTGGTCTCTGACTTTCTACACCAATAGATAGAAGTTTTTTGGATGCTACAAGATGGTGTTTAGTAAAGGAATATGTTCAGGTGGCTATGCATGCGGAATATTATCTCTGTTATGGAGGCCTCTCAGCCTACATAAGTTGCATTATGTAGGTTTTTATGCGCCACAAGAAATTGACACCTGTTCATTATGAGATTAATCACAATGACATTTTTATATATCGGTTTGGAAGAGCTTGGCTTTAGCTTGTTACCGGTTGGGCAATCCACTCTCACTAGCTTTGTTAAAGTACTTGGGAGGTAGTCACACTAAAGGATTTGCATGGATTTCTCTTACACCCAAGATCCATGAAGGTGAGGGGAGAGGATACGTCCATACATTTCCTAGGATTTACAAAAACTAGAAGACACTTCAAACATGTGAATGAAATGATTCATTTTAAAGCACTAAGCTGAAGTGTTTTCTAACTACTAAAAACACACATGAATGTTTCTAAAAACACACAAGGTCTTCTACAAATGTCCTGCATCAAAATCGTTAGTAGTTTTTATGATTCATTCTTCATCCTATGATTGCCAAAATGCTGCACAAATCATCAATAACACACAGAAATCCAGTAAACTAAGTGCAGAAACAGATTTAGGAATGCAAAAAATTAGAAACTTGCATGAAAAACATCAATTTTACCACCTACATAGGAATAGGCTACCACATATGCAGAAACAGAGTACCACCTACACATAAATAGGCTACCAATTGTGTAGCTTTTGACCACCTACATAGAACTTGCAACCAAGTGTGCAGCAACTGATCAGGAACCTAAAAAGTGGTAAAAATTTGCAAAATAAGGGATCTTTTCCACATCTAAGCATGTAAGCCTATCAGAAACACAACTAGGGTTCATTCCTTATGTCATTTATGATTGATTTGGAAATATTGACATCAATTTGAAACCCTAATTAGCTTTTGTGTGCATTAAAATGATTTTGGAACACCTTAAAGAACAAATCTCCATTTGATCCTAAACTAGTCCAAAGTTCATTTTAGGTTCCCAAATCAAATGTGCATGTTCATTTTACACTCCTTAAAAACTTAAAAAACTTGATTTTGCATAATGTATTCCATTTGAACCCCTAGTTAGGCTAGATTGTGACTTTGATTGAAATAGGGAAAACTTTGATTGCATGTAACCCTAAACTATGTGAAGTTTATTTTAAGAGCCCAAATCAGATGTGAGAGTTCATTTTAGGCTTTAAAATTGAAATGTGAGGTTTATTAACCAAGTTAGGATTCATTTTCATTGTTTAGGATCCATTTTAGCCTTATAACAGATGAAAATTAGAAGAGAAAGCATGAAATGTAGAAATTGCTTCCTCAACTTGCAAATACTGATCCTAAACCCTAAACATGGATCCTATTTAACCAACTACATAGATCTAGGTGCCAGTTGCACAAGTCTACATCCCAACTGCATAGGAATTACAACCAACTACACAAGACTTAACCACCTTCTGTAGAACCTATGACCACCAGCGTAGAATCATTAACCACCAGCGTAGAACTCTTCTAGAACCTACAAAAGACACAAAAACACAAAAAATTTATCAGTTAGGCATGTTTCACGTCGGGTTCACCAAATGTAAGACCAAAAAAAGGCATGAAAATAATATCTAGGTAAACACAAAACCCTAAAAGACATGCAAACCCATCTAATCTATCATGAAAGTCATTTGAAATGAGAGCATAAACAAAAGCATGAAAACACTCAAACTCCCTTCAAATGTAGCTCCCATTTCCTCATTTCTTCTCCATAAAGGTAGATTATGTTGCTATTTGACAATAAGACAATTGCACAAAGAACTTGAAAGGACAAGTTGATAATGAGAATACTAGGAGATAGTGGTTCTCTAAAAAAGAATGAGAGGATTGCATCTAAATTTATAGAAAATAAGAGGCAATTAGGTGAATTAGAATACATAAATGCATTGGAAGCATGATTAGGGGAGAATAAAATGAAGAGATATAGAGGATATTATGGAGCACCTTAATAGGGATGTGAATCTCAATTAAGGGACATGACAATTAGGTGGTATTAGGAGTCATTAAATCAATTAATAATTCAATATTCCTCACAAAATCAAAATTAGCATTTATGAAATTATAAAATCCCATAAATTAGAATTATCCAATTAATTAATTAGAAATTAATTAATTGTTGAGACTTAGGAAAAATGGAATAAATAAAGTTAATTTATTTATTCAATTAGGACATAGGGATAAACTATAGGTTATTCATCCCAAGAGGATAAATTAGTGAATTATCCATCAAATTGAAGACATTGATGTACAATTGAAATGATTTTGATAATGTTGATAGAATTAGGATAGGTTCAAGTCATTGATGAACTTTGAAAATGTGCCCAAATAATGATGTTTGAAAATGATTGAATAGCGTCAATGAACTTTGATGGCACCATAGGATTGAAATAGAAATAGGGAAACATCGATGAACTTGGATAATGTTCCCAAAATAATAATGATCAGAAATATCATTGATGATCTTTGTCAACACCATTGAATTGATAATGATTGATTGATAACGATAACATAGATGAACATTGAAAATGTTATCAAATAGCTTCTTAAAGGGATACAAAGCACTGATGAACTTGGACAATGATCCTATAATTATGAAAATATTGATTGAATTTAGAAAATGATTTGATCGATTTTAAAATTGAGTTAATTAGGCATCGATGATCTTGGACGATGCCCCAGAATAGTTGGAAAGAATCCAAACAATTCTAAAAAGTGATTAGAAATAGAATAGAATAGATTTGAAGTGATTTAGGATAATTTGAAATGGTTTAGGATCGAATAGGATTGATTTAGGGTTGATTGGAATTGATTAGGAAAATGATCGATTTGATAAAGAGAGTAGAAATATTAGTAAATAATTGAACAATTTTTCAATATTCAATCATCGACGAAAGACACAATGTTGTCATAAAATGAAGATCATATGCGCAACATAGAGGAATAATTAGGTCGCAAAATAATATTTCAATTGTAATGCTAAAAATGTTAAAACCCATAGACTAGTAGGCTTGAACCATTTTTAGGTGTCTACAGTAGCATTACCAATAGATGGGAAGAAATTCATCAAATATAAAAATATGCATACCAGTAGCGATCCAAACTTCAAGGTGTTTTTCTTTGATTTCCTTATGGTATTCATATTATCTTCCAATTGCTTCAGCAAAATCTCACAAATTTCAATATGCATGTTCTTCTTCACAATCTTGTATGCCAAATCTACAGCTCCACATGGTATGATGTCAACTCTTGAAAATTGAAACACTCGCTACGATATGACATTACATGCAAATTTTAGTTCAGGGTCTTCAATAGTGGAAGTTTTTAGACCTCTCCCATCCCATTTTTCCTTGGTCAAATCACTCAATTTGTTCTTCTTAATTTTCCTTATAGCCTTTGTCTTATCTCCAATTGGGTAACCAGTTACAATGTGTAATAAACCTTTTGTTATCTTCACTGGTTGGTCAAGCCACATGAATTGGTCATGGACTCAGCTAAGAACCATTCTTATCCACTCTATTTTAAATAATTTTAGAATATGAAAGGCATAAGTCAAACCCTTTGTCTCCAGATGAACATAGTCATCCTTCATCTTTCTGTTTGCACAGAATTTCTGAAATGACGCATCAATCTTAGCTATGCATATCTCTTCAACTTTGCAATGGATGAATGCTTGCACATCTTTGATAAATATAACCCTTGGTGGAATTGATGTTAGAGCTCATGTCTTATCATTTTCTATTTCTATCACTAGAGATAATTTGTACTTAGGGTTCACAGGTTCAGCATTCTCCACTACAACTAGACTCTTAAGCTTAGGTGTCATTATTTCCAATTTCTCTACTAGATTCACTTAGGTCTTCACTTTTCTTAAATCAGTTGCGCAAACAAAACTAGGGAAACACCAAATAATATTCAAATATTTTTAACTGATCTTACAACAGATTGAAATATTTTAGGAATACCTTGTCAATCACTTGAAGATTCAGTTTGGCAACTTTGCTCATGATGCTCTCGAAAATGATTAGTGACAAAAATAGATGATAGGGTCTATTTATAGCTTTTTCTACAATTAGGGTTTCCAATGGTAATAAAGTAACAATTAATGCTTTACCAACCCTCTTTAATGATTACCTTTACTATTTACACTTACTGAATGAATGTAAAACATGAATTCAACAATATGTATCTGAATGCATCTAAGTATGCTAATATGGATCTCTACACATATACTAGGAACCAATTTAAGATTTAAAGATTTACTTTGCAATTCCTATACATACCTCTTAATTGATTAGGCAGAGTCAGTTGCACCCAATCTAGAGAATACACTGCCCTCAATTATCCTGAATAATGTTCCATCATCCATAGTCTTTCTTCTCCATGTCCTATTCATCTATTCTCTCATCTCTTCAACATTTACTTTTGATTTCTTATATGTCTCTTCCTTGGTATGAGCTTTCTCTTGGTACAAGCAGCTTTTGGCAAGGTGACCTAGCTTGTGACAATGGAAACATGTCATTCCATGGTTTCTCCAAGATCTCCTATTGTTTATGCCATGTAGTAACAAGCAATTTTAAGCAATGTGTCCATACCTTCCACAAGCTAAACATGATATCATTGTATTGTAGTCCCATGGTATAGATGTACTCTGTCAGTTACTTTTCATATTCTATCAGTTCAGTACCCATTTGTAATTTATCCTTGGTGATCTAAATTCTTCATACTTGTTTCAAGTACCACAGTAGCCATCAAAATTTGTCTTCCTTATATTGTTTACAGTTCGTGATCTACATTAAAATTCTCAGTGCCCATACTTATTGTAGTTATAGCTGTATCATATTAAAATGGAATCACTTCCATGTTGAGAACATTTAGCCCTTGTTAGGGGGTGTTTTGGGCCATCATCATGTTGTTCTATCATTTATGCCCCTCTTACATCTTTTGTGCCTATTTAGGACCCTAGTTGGGCCTCTCCAAACACTATTCACCCCACCTAGCACATTTTCCAAGGGTTCTGACTCCCTGGGTCAAGGTCAACCTCAAGCTTGACCTAGGTTAGGGTTAACCTTGACCTCAACCTAGGTCCTCCTCTTCATTTGGAAAGTTGGTTGGCTACCATGGGATACTGAAAAGCTCATTTTCTCACTTTTGGGTCGACTATTTTGGATTCCAAAGTAGTGACTCCTAAATTATATTTAATATAGGTCCACTTCTAGGGGCTTAGGTCTAATTGAAATTTAATTCTCCTATGTAGGCCTCTCTATAAGTTTTTTCCCTAGATTGGTATATAAGGAATCTTTCTCCTCTCATTTCAAAAAAAGTGAAGTCTAAGCGAAATAGAAAGTGAAATCTAAGCACTACATGCAATCACTATCTACTTTGAGAGAAACACTTTATCATATACTTTCAAGCATCCCTTCCTCCACATGTTTTCAAGCTTTCAAGTTCTCCATTGAAGATCAAGGATTCAAGCATTCAAGCCTTTGAAAGGATTTGATTCAAGCATTAAAGATTCATCATTCAAACCCTAAATCTATCCATCATGGTGGTGTGATCTTCCTTCAAGATCCTTTTTTCATCCTCAAGATTCATTCATTCTTCCTTCAAGGGGGATTCCAAGCATAGAATCATGGAGGTTTTGATTTACATTTATAGTTTCTAATATTGATTCCAAACTTTTATATTAACATACTTGCTTACATTCAAAATTCAATTGCATATCTATTGAATATCATAGCTTCATTGTTAGATCTACTTCTACTACTTGCTAGCATTCTCTATTTTAATTATTGATTTCAAGGTTAATTCCAAAATCTGGGTTTGACTAAGGAAAACCTCTCCCCCAACAAACAAAACCATTTTTATTACAGGTATAGGTACAGGACAACTAACTTTAGACTAGATTTGGATACCCTTTTTAGCCTTATTTTAGGATGCACGAACAAAATTTCCGTCAGAGTAGTGCGGGTTGAGGTCAACATTCTGGGGTGTAATTGTGCCCCCATAAAAAGGTCAAGGTTGATGTTGTCAATAAGGATTGCACCTATAGCTGGATGCAGAATATAGTCATCCTGTTGAAACATGGAAACATTCTCTCTGGTGGATGAGAGAACAAATCTCCGGATTCTAGGCCGGTTCCTATTGGATTTGGGATATCACCTAATACCGATCTTCTTGGTTTTGAGAAAAAGGAGAAGGATAAATGGAAAGAAAATAAATAACTAACTAAAAGGGTGATAAACCAAAATGGATTCAAATTTATCAGAATTGTAAATATGTACCTACAAGAAACACATTACTAAATTTTGTAATGATTTTCACTTCTCAACACCTAGGATGGTTTAAAATTCACTATTAGGGTTTGGTGCCACTAATGGTAAGAATTGAACCAGAAAATAGGTAACTTCTGCAAAATTTTAATTCTTTATAACTTAGAATAGGAATTTAGAGCAATACACTAATCTATGCTTGAAAGGGATAAACACTTAATTGCAGAAAAACTTGAAAGGATTCATGACAGAACTTGGAAAAGATCTATGAATAATAAGGCTAGCTTTATTATCTTCAAACTCTACAAAAATGGTTACAAAATACAAGGAAAAGGGCAAAGAAACAATATGTTCACTAATACCTCTATTTCCTAAAATTCTGTACCCCTACAAATGAATAATAAGTTCAAATATATAGCCCCTAAAGCTGATTTCAAAAATGAAAACCTGCCCCCAAAAAGGTCTCATAAATAGATAGATCCCCTGAATTTTAGGCTCAAATGATGCCCCAAAAAATATAGCTTCCTAAAAGCCCTCCATGACAACTAAAACCCTAAATTTAAGGCATGAGTGATGCCAAAAATCTAGCCCTCCAAAGTTGCTCTCCTAATGTTTAATATTTTTAAGAATTACATCTTTTATAATATATCTTAATATATAAAGAATATATTAAAACATATAAAATAAATCCAAAAAATAACCTAAGACATAACCCCAACCCTAAACCCTAACATAACATAGGGTAATAACCCTAACCATCCACAAAACACTAAACCAAGCATGAGTCATATTTCACCTCTCTCGACACCTTATCCTATGGTCAACATGACCCATCTCAATAATATCTATTGTTGCTTAAGGATTTTTGGGAAGGCTATCAAGGCAACTAGAGTATGGTTTCCGTGCACTGTGGTTGATAGAGTCTTTACTCTCTCTGCATCATGGACTCCAAAGTCTATAACATTTCAACCTAGGAATTTTTTATGCTTCATTTTCATTCTGTAGTTTTGGGAGAATAAAGTTAGGGTTTCTACCGCCATACTTGTCTGAACTCAAACTCCATTTTATTGTTTTACATCCAGTTTGAGTTAAAACTTGGGCTGCAACTTTTGTTTGAAAATGCCATAAATATGGCACTATGCATGCACTTTTCTTGAACTCGACCTCTAGTAGTTGAACTTGGGCTCTCGACTACGGCTTTTGAACTAGAGTTGACTCATTATGATGTGGGACTCAGACTACGTGGGATTTATTGACCTTGACCTTCAAAAAAAAGATAAGTCTCCCCTCTCTTTATTTTCTACATTGAATTCTTTTAATATTGAATTCACTATTGTATTTATCTTTGCTTGAGCACTTCTTTGTTTAGATAATACCTACATAGCTTATGTTGGACTTTCTGAATTTCTTGCAAGAAAAATAAAATAGACTATCTTGCTCAACAGTAAATTACAAGGATCTTGAGTATCGTGATGCTCTTATATGCCTAGAGAGGTAAATTAAGTTTGTGAAACACATGAATATTACTTAATCACATGATTAAACTTCATGGGGATATCTTGATTTCATATTATATACATACACAATGCTTCAAGAAACAACTTTCATTCTATATATTTGACCCATAAATTCTTCCTCAGTTGTCAACTAAGCCTCTGTGCAACAATAATGTTTTTCAATGTTTGAATGGGTGGTGGGTTATACAATATGCATGGTTAAGAAACTCGTTATTCGGCAAAAATAATTAATATTAAGGATTCTTGTCTTTCCAAATTATACATTTAGATACTCTATCTTAATCATATCCTTCATAGCACCCAAAACTGGCACATTTTGTTCGGCGTACTTCTGCTTGGGTAAGGTTTTATATAGCTTCACTCTTAATGCAGCCTACTTGTCTTTTCCAAACTCTATTCCATAACTAGGGCGTATCTTGATAGGAAATTTTGGAGGAACACAGTATTTCCTACCCTCCTCATCAATGATCCAGGTGCCATGATGACTGCCTAAATTGGTCAAGAAGAATGCATTTTATTTTCATGTAATGGATGTGTGTCTTTAAGAAATCTGTGGATATGGCAGTACGATTGGCACACCTTCTAAGTATGTACACATAGTACTCCCAATTAAAGTAGGGTTATCCTCATCTCTAATCAATCGAACAACTCTAGAAGCACTTGATATTTGAGAAGGGATTTTATCATCTGCATGTACAAGACACCAGTCTGCATCAATAGCATGCTCCATTGCATCATCATCTATAAACCATTTCTATAGCTCACTGCTTTCTTTATCAGAAAGTCTACACCTTGGATTCTGCTCTATAGATAATTGTATGTTACTCTTTTATGATTGTATATTTTCTATTGACTGTTGAATAGCATCACACACCAATACCCACATGGCTTTTTCCACACATCTGGAAGTGAAACCATGAATACTAATATATGTGTTTTAATAATGAATATATGTTGTCATCTTCAGTTGCTTGAGATGAATTTGGCTTCTTACTTGTTGTTCTATTTTTTGGCTCTGCTAAAATGAAAAAAACCATGCTTAAAAAACCGATTATGCTAGTATGTTAAAAAGCCACCAAAACATGTAGAAACCGTTCCATTATTGTTGAACTAGAAATATTTACTATCTCCACCAGGCTTTCCATTATGGTGACTTTCACTGCTTTGTTGTCATCTTCTATTCCAACATTAATCATTTGTATTTGAAGACCAACTCACTAGATGTTTGTATGGTTGATAAGATCATATTCTTTCTGCAAAATATTAACTATGAGGTTTGAGCAAGGGCTCGTGACTCCCATTGGCAACAATATGAAACATGAATTCGGTTTGTCTTTATACATACATTTATTTTCCATTTGCATAGATCCACCATATTTATTGATTTTTGAATTTCATCTCTTGACAAACATACCTAACAACATTAATAGTAACCATATTCCCAACTTGCAATAAGTTAGGCAACACTGTCATTTTTCTTTATTGAACAATAGTAAGTAATAACACTATTATATTGCATCTTTTTAATAAATAAATGTTGTACTATTACCCTTCTTTTCTTGAACATATATTGTCATCATGCATATTATAGCTGATTATATCATTGTATCCATCTTTTTTCATATGCTCATCCTCTTCTATACATAACTTATACAAAAATATTGATTATCCATTTTATTTTTTATTTGCATATGTTATAAAAAGATAATACTGCTTGAATGTGCACCTTCCTCTCCTTCTACAAACATAGATATCACTGTGTTCTTTTTCCTTTTATTCAAAGATGATAATGTTAAGAATAATACTAAGATAAAGTACTTGTGTTATGTCAATAATGTATGAACCATGTGTATACAATTTCCATTTTGATAACATTATAGTTAGCTCTTTTGCATATGCATTCTAGTTAGTAACAACATTAGTATTCTTTGTTTCTAAATTATCTTTGTGCATTGTTTAATTTGATCATTTCACATGCATACTAAATCACTTTGATGCTCTTTTGAAAAAGATTCTAACAGTAATCATAACAATATTACATAGTATTTCAACCTTTCTTTGTATAGTGATAAGGTATAGTGTTACCTCATTTTTGATCTGTAAGTTTATTCCTTGTTGGCTGTAACACCCTTTCAATTAGGAACACTCATCTTTCCTACATCATTTATTTTCATATGCATTGTATCTTCTTTTCTTTCTGAGCTCATGAACTCTTAGTACTCTTACATATTTAATCCAATGAGGTTCGAGTACAGGCTTGTGAAACCCACTGTATTTTCCTTTTATCATGTGCAACTTGTGAAATCTTGCATTGTGTTTCTTTCTCCATTTTCATACTTTTGTTTCTCTTGCTTGCACACACCACCAAGTCCACATGTTAGATTAGTAGATATAATCAGTTAATCAATGTTTGTATGTAAATTTCATGTGAAATGACATTTATGTATGAATGTTGGTTTTCTGGTTGGGTTTACTAACCTAATATGTTGATGTTCTAAAAAAGGTTTCTCAGGTACAAGACCCAAGTCCCTTTGATTTAGATTTTTAGTTTTTCTAAATAGAAACTCCTGAACAATGCAGGATAACAACTATATGCAGTAAAAGGTTTCATAAAATTATGTCCCTTTGATACTTTATTTAGTTATTGCAGATGCATGTTTTTCTATTGCATTGATGTTTACATAAATGTGCAGCTCTGAAAGTGTGATTGTAGCATGTTGTTTTAGGTATATATGTATTGTTTAGATCCAATTTGGATCTAACTACTCTCTCTCTCCATGATGCAGGATAAAACCAAAAGAAGACTTAGGATGAATGAAAAATAGAGACAAAGCAGAAGACATGAAGATTCAGATGATGCAGTTACTCAGCTCCAACATGCAGAAGACCTCTTAAAGGTAATGCATGGACCCCTAAACCTTCCTATGCTCCTTTCTTACTTTCATAATTGTACATCCTCTCTATTTTTACAATTTGAAATATGTAACCTATGAAGTAATACTTGTTTATTACATTCAATTTGAATGTTCAATGTAATGATCAATTATGAAATTGAATGTTTAAAATTTGATCAATACTTAGAACATTATCAGTATTAACATGAATGAAAAAGAAATGTATTTTTTCTTCAATATCTAAATAGTAGTGTTTAATAGATGTAACTTTATGAAACCTTTTTTATGTTTGTATTTTTTGTGTTGCATGTGTTTCTTATCTTCTAAATTTAAGCAATTCTGCAACTTTAGGACAACAACTATCAAATCTATAATTCAATGTAAAACAATATCAATTTACCAATTTAGTGTGCAACTAAAATGATAAAATTTTCTGGCGACCTCTTAGGGGTGTTTTCCTACTGAACAAGATCAGACTAGTTGCCTTTTTCTTATCCATTGGGCTAGAGTATTCAACTTTAGGAACAACTGAACTTATCAAACTGAAAACCAAACTGCAAACTGAAACTTGATACTAAAACAAAACTAAGGATGTTACTATTGTACTCCAATGTCATTGCATGGATGAAATTATTATGATATGGGGAAGAAGAATAGATTCCATGCCTTTTATGATAGTTATCTTTTCATTTCATGATGGTGAAGTGCATCAGTGATGTCCTTGGTTTCTTCTACCACACAACTAAAACTAAAAACATGTGCTAACAACACTTAAAGAAAGAAATATATAACTGAAAAATTCTATTCTACCCTAAGATAATCAATCATCCAAGAACCCAAATACATCCATTAACAGATTGATTGAAGTAGCTTCCTTTTCTCACCAATGGATGAGATGCATGCATATAGGCAACTGAAAATATATGCAATATAACTTGAAATATTTGAGACTTCTGCAGTATATCCTGAAAATTGTGGACCAAATTACATACCTCTTAGATTTGACTAATATCAATGTAGATTTGAGGTATATAAACATGTTGGATCTACTGCTCTATAACTAGAATCTTAGGAATAGGCCCCATTCTAGAAAGATGCCTGATTGGGCAGTCTCTTGTAATAGCAAATTCTAATTTATGAGGAAAAATAGGTTGAGGCAATATACCAATGTTTTGAGGATCAGAAGCTGAAATCTCCTCCTCAATGTCCACTGAATTGACCTCAATATGAGACCCTTGAGATTCCTCTTGAATTTTTCCCTCCTTGACTAGTATCCCATCCAATTCACCTCTAGGATATTTATGACCACAGCTTATCAATTTTGTTAGCTCTTTGATATTATAAGATGAAAGAAATTCATGAGACTCAATACATACTATGCATGCAACAACTTGTTGTACATTGTCCTCTTTATGAGGAGATGAATGACAGTCATCTAATTCTATTATGAACACTTCAAGACCATCCCAAAAATCAGCCTCATCATCCTGATTTTCAATTTTACATGGAAGAGGATTTATACTACCTTGTTGTTGCTGTCATGCATGATCAAAACACCAAAAAATTGAACTTCCTCTTGTTGTCCTATTAATGATGTGAGGGAAATCTGAATTTCCTCTTCCTCATCACTCACAAAACCTGGGAGTTCATTAAAAAAAATAGGTGAACCTTGAAAAATGCCATCCCCTTCATCATTAAGAACCCGTACCTCTATATATTTTTCCTCTTTGACTAGCATTCTATCAAGATAATCCTCATATTGTTGCTGATCACAATTTTCCAAACCTGTTAGCTCATATATATTCTCCTTATTGACAAAACATGAAATTTATTCTAACAATTTAGATGAGCTCTCTTGAGTGAGCTTTTCATAAGGCTGCGATTGCTCTATAATAGGTTTTTGTGCTAGAAGGATATCACTAAAACTTGGGAATGGAAGTTTAATTGGCTCTTCATTTATAGGCTCTTGGAACATGGGAGTATGCCAACTTGGTAATTTACATTCAAGAGATTTAGGAGACTCACCTTGCCCAAAATGCATGAAGCTTGGAATTTTACCCCCAAGAGCCTCTTGTTCAGCCATTTTTAATATCAACTCTGCTCCCTTAACAATGATTTGATGATCAAGCTCTTCTTGCCATTGTTTCATTTGTTGCTCATATAGTTGATGCTCATTTCCTTGCTCTTGATTTGGCTGAACAAGATTTCTAGGCTCATAAAACTCCTTCATTTTAACATAGTCTGAGATTTGAGGTTGATTGGACATATCTTCATGCTGATTAGGCATGAAATAGTCTCCCTGGAACTAGTTATAATTTTGAGTTTGTTGCCACCTAGTTTGAGCATGGGGGCAGGTGGTAAGCATGATGAGCTAGCTGTTCTTTAATCTCTTTTTGCTACCTTTGAGCCCATGATCCTTCTTTTTGGAGAGCCTGCTCATAAGCCTGTACAAGGGCATAATGATTTGGGGCATTCTGGATATATTGATAACCTGCTATGGTATGTTAGCTTGGAATAAAAATTGCCTTCAGATGATTCTGATATGGTTGTTTCTTAACCCATTGAGCATTATTCTCATGATATGATGGTGAGTATCCTATCTATCCATAATAATTTGACATTTCAATTCATGTAATGAGCTAGAAATCTGAATATAAAAAATGATTTCAAAATTATCGGCACTTGATCTTCTGAAACCAGTAGATTTTTTCTGCAGAGTCACCAGGTGTGTGTTTGAATCCTACATCCAAAGTTTGAAATACCACAGTTCATACCATAGAAACAATAATAATGAAGCTTCAACCAAAATGTGAAACCGCTGGGTCCCACCAGACATGAAAAAAATTGTTGTCAATCAGGATTGCACCTATAGCTGGATGCAAAATCTAGCCATCCTATTGAAACATTGAAACATTCTCCTTAGTGGATGAGAGAATGAATCTCTGGATTCTAGGCCGGTTCCTATTGGATTTGGGATATCACCTAATACTGATCTTCTTGGTTTTGAGAAAAAGGGAGAAGGAAAACTGGAAAGAAAATAAATAACTAACTAAAAGGGTGATACACCAAAATGGATTCAGATTTATGAGAATTGTAAATCTGTACCTACAAGGCACACATTACTAAATTCTACAATGATTTTCACTTCTCAACACCTAGGATGGTTTAAATTTGACTATTAGGGTTTGGTGCCACTAATGGTAAGAATTCAACTAGCAAACAGGTAACTTCTGCAAAAGGATAATTTTTAATAACTTAGAATAGGAATTTAGATCAATTCACTAATCTATGCTTGAAAGGGATAAACACTTAAATGCATAAAAACTTTAAAGGATTGATGACAAAGTTCATAAAAGATATGTGAAAAATAAGGCCAACTTTATTATCTTAAAACTCTGCAACAATGGTTACAAAATACAAGGAAAAGGTAAAAGGAACAATATGTTCACTAATACCTCTATTAACACTAAGGATTGCACCCATGATGACTAAGTATAAAACTTAGCAATCCTATGTAACATAGGAGTACTTTCAAGTGTTGGAAAACTATGAAATTAAACCTCTAGATTGAGGGTCGGCTTCCTTTGAGTCACCTTGAAACTTAAACTGAACCTTAGGGGGAAAAGGGAGAGAGAGTGCATGAATTAAAAAAATAGGTGATCCACCAAACTTGATGGATCCACAAATTGAAAGCATACCCACAATGATACATGAAAATGACTTTGTAACTCATAAATTGATCCTATTATTATGATATCCCTTGAAATAAAGAGGTACTGTAGTAAAAAGAAGGGAAAGATCTTCCACAACTAAAAACCTAGATGTACACAGATTAGGACCTAGAATAACAAAACACCTTTCTGAATACTCAATTTGGACAAGCATACAAAGTAAAGGATATAAACTAGATCACATTAACTTTAACATGGAGCTCAAAAGAAAAATCAGAAAATGGATAGAAATAAGAAGGATTATTGTTGCATATTCAATAAAAAGGGGCCAAGTACAATCTGTATCACCAAGACATACAAACATTCAAATCTCAAAATGAGATAGAATGGAGGAACTACCTCTACACAAAAAATAGAGGTATATATAGGATAAACACAAAAATATGCATTTCCAAAGAATCTGGAAATTATCACCATGAAATCGGGAATAGAAAGAAGAGAATCCCCAAGACTATACATTTTGTCCCCAAAAGTGCAACTGAAATCCAGCTGGCAATGCCCCAGATTCTTAGGGGTAGGTGACAGGAAGGAAAAAATAGAATATTCTTCGCAAAATCTACTCCTATAAACAACCAACCTCCCCTAATCATGTTGAATGAAAATATAACTAAATGATTTATAAAATATCATTTAAGTCAAGATTCTTTTACAATAGTAAATGGCATGTTTCATATTTTACCTCCCATCTTAAATTAATTTCCTTTTTAGCTCCTAGGAAGGTTAAAAAACTATTTTATATAAAAACCCCACCTTATGTTATGAAAATATATTTCAAAACAATGCAAAAACCCCCACCAAATCTAAAACATTAAAACATTAAAATATTGCATCAAAAGAAACATATGCCTCTTTCTTTCCATCGAAATGAAAGAGAAAACACAAGTTTTGATGCCCTAGCTGCTATTCTGGAAGGAAAGAAGAATTCTTTGGGAAAGTTTCCAATTCTGCATCGAATTCATCTGGAGTTTTTTCCTTTTGTTGTATGAAAGGAGGAAGGTGATCTCATTTTCATTTATCTTTCCATGCTTTGTGTAACACCCCAAAATTGACATCATGCAACCCTAACCAATTTTGTTGCATTTATCATTCTTTTGAATCATCAAAGTCCTATTGTACTAGGCAATTCTGAGTTTCAACTGACTCTACTTGACCTCAGTGCCAAATGCAGAAAATCCTAAATTTGAATTAATCATACATTATATTTAATTCCTAAATATCAATATTAATTAGCTAAACAAACCCTATGATTGAATTAATTTAATTATAAAGTCCTAGCACTTTAATTAAATTAAATTATTCAGATAATTGAGAAAATGCATTTATGAGGTCATATTTCATGTATTTAATTAAATATTCTCTCAAAAATCTTCTCTCCTGCTCAGAAATAGAAACTATGAATTAACTATACAATTAAAATCAAAGGAAAATAGTTAAAATCAAGAAGAAAGCAGTTTTATGTATTTCTTTAAAAGAAAGCTTGCTAATCTCAATTGGCTTTTCTATCTATTTTATTTCAAAAAGAAAACTTTCTATTCTGAGCAAACTCTCAGTCCATAAAAGAACTCCCATTTCTCATTCACTGAGACACATATATGCATTTTTAGAATAATGAATTACTGCTGCATTTTATAGTTCATAATCTCATTTACATTAAGCTCTCATTTTCAATAGATTAGTTTCAATTTCTTAGATTAATCTTGCATTGCATTTATTTCTAATCATGTAATAGTTTAATCTCATTTAGATTAATCTTGCATCTTTCATTCTTAGATTAATCTTGCATTGCATTCATGGAGAAAAATCCTCCATTCTTGGATTTGTCTAGGTTGTGAGACTCTCATTCTAAGAGTCATTCAAAACCTCGTTTGGATAGGAGGAAATCGGTTGAATCATACAGGCATGCAAGATGAATAAATCATATTCAATTGTGTGTGTGGCTGATGAATAAGGACTATGTTGAAGTGTATGGTTAAATAAGAAGGCCACATTTAACGTATACATTTTTGGCACCCACTGTGGGGCAGAACATCTATTTCTGTTATCACATTTGAATTAATTTTGAAAATCTTGGGATCATGTTTGTACTCTAATTTTGCAAGTAAAACAATGCATTTCATCTTTGTTTTAGCATGGAGAAAGTTTGAAAATTCCTTCTATCTTCTATCTATTATTCTCTCAGTGCCTTTTAAGCTATCCTTTTGAGCCAAATCTGACTGCACCATTGCGTCCAGAACATCATTTCGATTGAAAATGACTGTAAACTCACCCATATCCAGTGGAAGTCACATCTGTGGCAAAAAAAAATTGCCCAAGTAGTGCATTCGACCCTTTTGCATGAAAATCGAGGTAGATTTCTGATCATCTTTTCACGTAGCCCGAGGTAGATTTTTCAAAAAAAAAATTAAAAAAAATTAGATTTTTTCACTATGTTAAATTTGATGGTCGTCAAACCATCATTCTGCATGACCTTCTATGACAATCACAAAACTATCAAATTTAAACTCACAGGTTGATGACGTCAATAGGGTTTGAAAAATGTTTAGCCTTCACAATTGAGCTTTTTGAATTTGCAGTCTAACTTTAAATGATCATATCTTGCTCATTTTAAGTCCAAATTGAGTGCAATTTTTTTTTATTTTTGGTAGAATTGTCTGAAGATTTCTAGATTTTTCTTAGTTTTTGGATTTTAGTCACAAATTTATCATAAATTGTAGGTTTTCATTACTGTACCTGTCTAATCCTCTATTTTGCAGCTTCCAAAGCCTCATACGGGCTCATACGGTAACATTTTTTAGTGCAATTTTATTTAAAGTGCATGATTTTTTATCTACTTTCTGAATATGCAATTAGATTTATGATTTTTTGATTTGTTTAAACACTAACAAGTTTTGGGATTTGTTGTTCTCTAACTTATCTTGTTGATTATAGCGTAATAGTGGTTTGCAAGACGTTTTAAAAGAAGACTAAAAACACAGACTACTAATGAATCATCTTGGAGGTTGCCTTGATTGATAGCACGCTAAACATTGTGCTTGCATTTTGTTTTATTTTATTAAAATAGGAACCCACATTCAAGAATTCTAAAATAAACTTCTATTTGTTATTTTTAGGAATGACAATGATGTCAGGAAACTATGCTCTCACCCTTTTGGGATGATAAAAAATCTAGAAAAATTATTGTCATTTTCTTATGTGTTTGAAATGTCTTTTAGATTGTAATCCTAAGAATTATATGAACGTATCCTCTCCCCTTTCCTTCGTGGATCTTGGGTGTAAGAGAAACTCATATAATTCTTGTAGTGTGGCTACCTCCTGAGTGCTTTAATAGAGCCAGTGAGAGTGGATTGCCCAACCGGTAACAAGCTAAAGCCAAGCCCTTCCAAATCGATATATAAAAATGTCATTGTGATTAGTCTCACAATGGACAGGTGTGAATTCATTGTGGCAACCAAAATCTCCTCTAGTACCCTAGTGGTGTGTTAAGGTCCCTACATTGTTAAGGTGAAAGTCTTTCTTTGAAAGGATTGGGAGATCCCCCTTTATTGGGAAAATGACACAATCACAACCACCTAAACGGATGCTCTTGACTACAAACATTGTTTTAGTGACCAAAAACCCTATATCTGTTGGCACAGAAGGTCATAGACCCACTAAGACATCCTACATTTTCACAGCTCTTAGTAGAGCCAAGAGTCCTTTGGGAAGTGATTCTCTTAGGATTCGAAGCTTGGTGTGCCCGAGAAGTGAGTGCACATGTAAGGAGAAGCCTGTGCCTCCAAGCTTCTAAGTTGTCTGCTATGAGTAAGTGTGGCTGAACTTCAATTCAAGTGGGAATTTAACCGATATTTCCCTGGCTTACCTAGGATTGTGGTGTGTCTATTTTTTTTACAAAAAAAATCTCCATGATGTGTTTTGTGTGAGTGTTTACTGAAACAACAACAACAACAAGAAGAACAATCAAACGATATGGAAAACTATAAACTTTGGATATTTTCCTATCTTGTCTTGTCTAAAACTCTGTCAAAACTCTGTCAAATTTGTTTCAAAAACTTGTTGAAACTTGGTCTTTCATCAGTCTATCCTACTACATTTAGTCTATTCTAAAATTTTCACTGTCATAATGCTTCTACTAGTTCACATGCAACTGCAATCTGTTGTTAGTCTAACCTATCACTATCTTGAAATCTGATGTTGTTACACTTGTCCAATTGACTGAGTCCTTTGTTCAATCTTATCATCTTTGTCTGTGTTGTCCTTGTTCTGAGTTGTGAGAGCAGGTTCATTAACCTTGACTCAAGATCAGAGTCTTTTTCTATCTCCTTCTCAGTTGGACATTTATCTCTTGGTCTCTTTGGTCTTGGACTTGGATAACACTTTAGGTATCATCATAGTGTTGCTCAAGCGAATCAACTTATTCATTCTTGTGCAAACTAGAAGTCATTTTAAGGAACTATGGATATCTATCACCTTGCTATCCAATTTTTTATTCTACTGTGATGGTTTTGTCTGAATCTTCACAAATCTATGCTTTTATCAACATCATCACTAGTCTATCTTTGACTGCAATCTGTTGATAGTCTGACTCATTCTTGTTTTGAAATCTGACTTTGTTGTGCTATTCCAAGTGACTAGTTATCTTATCATCTTTGTCTATGCTATCCTTATCTTGAGTTGCGAAAGTGGGTTCATCAACCTTGACTCAAGATTGGAGTCATTGCTATCTCTATCTCAGTTGGACATTATCTCCTTTGTCCTTTGGTCTTGAACTTAATCAACACTTTAGATATCACTTCAGCACTTGTCAGTTAATCAATTGATTCAAGCGCATCAAGACAATCTTACAATATATAAAAGCAATAAAGAGATTTTATGGAAACTTTATTCAAACAACTTGAATCTTTGAAATCTAAACTTTAGGATTTGAACAAGAAGGAAAAGGATACTTCATTCGATGAATCCTCATTAAGATCAACCTATCCTTTTCTATTTGATCATGAATCTCACATCTCCACACTTCCTTCCAACATGGATAAATATTGGTATGACAATCCCATCTTTGATCAAGAATAGTTTTATGACAATCCCATCTTTGATCAAGAACAATTTTATGACAACCCCATCTTTGATCAAGAATAGTTTTATGATCATCCTATCTTTGATCAAGAGAATGTAGAGGAAACTATGACAGAATCAGATGAAAGTCTCTTCTATCTACAAAGTAAGTATATTGCAAGTCAAGAAGCATCTAATTATCCTTTAGAGAGAATCTTTACTCCTTTGGGACAATCTTATACATCAGCATTGGAAGCACTTCTTGAGCATAATCTCATCACATTGCCTCAACCCACATCATGTGGATTCAGATTCTTGAGTCCCTATTGTGCATATCATTGACCTAACAAGCATAAAACTTCACATTGCATGGAGTTGAAACATAAAATCCAAGATCTCATAGATGATGGCATAATCGAAGTGGAAATCCTTATGAATCATCTAGTGAAGATACTAATCTCAAGCATGATCAATATCATGAATCCATGTCTAGCAATGGTTTGCATATCCCATCTACTTCTTCCATTGTTCCTCCATCTCCTAAAGCTTCCCCATCTCTGTCGAGAACTGAGCCTACTGAAGACTATGTTTACTCTCAAGGACTGCCTCTAAAAGATATCCAAGCTAATTAACATATAGATGCAAGCCTTTCTCAGGCTCTAAAGATCATAGACCCAAAGCTTTCATGTGCTTCAACTCTTATCATGCCTACTCAAAATGATACTCCATTATCCTTTCAAGAATCCCTCATGCATATCAAAACTCCTACCTCATCCATAGAAGTGGCTCCATGTCAAGAGGGAATCCAATATGTGAAGAAACAAATATCAGCAATGATCAAGATCAAGACACCATCCATCCTTATCCAATGGTTGACCAAAGTCACACATCTCAAGAGTCTGAGGATGATTTTATCATCCCCTTCCATTTCTTCCTAGAAGAAACTCTTACATCTCCTATATCTTATCCATCTCCCAAGTAAGATCAAGATATCCTTTCCACCATCTCTAAGGAACCTATTAAAAATCAAGAGAAAAGTATCCTTTGTACACCATCCCATGATCCTTGTCAAGATCAGAGCATAAATCCCTTGCAAAAAAATACATCCCATCAAGCTTCAATTTCTCTTATCAAAGCTACTCATGCTCCTATTGATATAAAGATGAATTCTAAAGAGAAGAGCCTTGGTCATGCAGGTCACTCTAAAGATGTTGATATCCCCTCCACACCTTATATCCCTCCATTCAAACGTAAGCATCATCCTTCTCCATCCTCTAAATCCATCCTTGGTCCTTATATCCCAAAGCTAAAACTGTCAAACCTTCCATCTATATTGGGTCCTTATATCCCTCCATCTACCATGCCTATCCCTACTAGCTATAATCACCTAAAAATTGTCACCTAAACCCTTCACCCCCAATCTCAACAATTAATCAAGAAACCCTAATCTTGATTATTCTAAGTCCTAAATCAAATAGGCAATTCATCACATTCAAACTGATCTGACCTAAGCCCTAGGTCCTAATCGATCATCTTACTTGATTAATTAATTAATTCCTAAAATCACATTACATTGGAAAATAAACTTTATACTATTATTTAATTGATATTATGATATATTAATTAAATGAAAATTACAAAATTGTCAATTAAATAAAAAGGAATTAAATTAATTATAAAAACATAAATGTGCATTCAAAATCAATTAATTTATTAAAAATGCATATGACATCATCAAATTCAGTTGACTGATTATCAAAATGGAAATAATCCATTTTAACTCAGTTAACTGATTCTCCACTGTTTATCATTTTGGAAACATTTCATTTAACTAAAAATTGAATATGGAAGTTTCTAAAATAACTGATCAGTCAGTTCAGTCAACTGACTCTCTCGACCAATCGAATCACTTGCACATGGATTGTGCTTCTTCAATCGAATCTGAGCCACTCTTTTTGTTCAATCTTGACCATCAATTCAAGAGAGATTTCTATAAAAGAGAAACTCTTTTCCTTCACAAAGGATCCTAATTTTTTATTAACGTTATTATACTGCATTTTTCAATTTAGCATTCTTGCACTTTCTCATTTAGCTTTAATTCTTGTTTAATTTTATGCAATCATGCAAATATAATCTTAGAGCACACTTTGAATTGGTGTTTTAAAAAAAAAAATGAATATCTCACATTTCATTTAGTGCTTCTAAAACTGAACCTTAAGTAGCTTGGATGAACAACAAATTGCATAATCATTTAGATTAATCAACATTTTACTTTTAGCATATAGCTCTAAATCCTTCATTTAGGTTAGTGTGTAGTCACTGAGCTTGCAATGATCTATGAGCTAGTTCATACTCCTTCTTTCTAGAAGGCAACAAGTCAACTCTTTCAGACATGTGGGATGAATGAATCCATATTCATTCTTGTATGAAACTGAAGTATAATGACTATGTTGAAGTGTACTGCTAAGTAAGAAGGCCACCTTTAGTACGCACACTAGCTTATCATCTTCTTACCCTATCCCATATCAAGATCAACAAAGACATACATCCTTGAACCCTCCTTGTCAACCAATCTGTATGGACCAGTCATATCAGCCCTGTTGGTGCACAAAAATGCTAAATTGGATTTCCTATGGACTTGCCAATCCAATGCTTGGAAACCCAAGTGATTTGGCCAACTAAAAAGTCACAACCAAAGCAAGGTTGGAACTCCTGCAATTTTGGCTCTGCAAAACCAAGGCTGGTAGGCCTATACCTTGACTTATCATTCAAGTTACAAGGATTTTTATAGCAGATAAGAAACACTTCAACCTTCTCTCTCAAGTATGGCAAGGAACTTGAAAGAAATCTAACTAAAAGCAATATATCATGAACTATAAACTGAAATACTTTAAGTAATTGAAAGAATG